>VMDO01002993.1:135484-153920 GCA_007922755.1 Pedetes capensis
TATATATATATATAGTTATTCAGCTTTAAAAAAAGGAAATCTTATCATTTAGGACAAAATGGATAAACCTGGATGACATTATGATGCTTTTACAATAACAATCACCAAAAAACAAATACTACATAAACTCATTTGTATGTTATATTAAATTAGTAGAACTCACAGAAGTACAGTATAGAAGGGTGATTACTAGGGGTCATGAGAGGCGAGCAAAGATGAAGAGAAGTTTGCCAAAGGGTGTGAACCTCTAGTTATAAGTCGAATAATGTCTGGAGATGTAATGTGCAGCATGGTGATTTTGGTTAATATAGTATTGTATACTTGAAATTTGATAAGACTGTATCTTAAGTATTCTCATCATAAAAAGTAACTATTTGAGGTAATGAGTATACTAATTAGTTTGATTTGTCATAATCCATTCCCATTCCCAAGTCGGTGATGGCACCAACTTGATGGCACCTAACAACAACAACAATGGGTTATAGAAACAACCAAGTGGTAGCTACTGATAGTGCTTATTCAGTTAACACAGTGAAGATTATATGAAATCCAGTGCATATTTATAGTCCATAAAGAGTGCATGGTGGTTTTCTTGAGCCTTGCTCTTATAAAGGATATTGCATGATCTTGCAAGTAGTAGGGGGATAATTGATGGGGAGGCAGGGGATGGGAGGGTCATAAGAGGGTAAGGGGGAAGTGAACGTGAGCAGTGTACAATGATAGGTAGGCATGGAAATGTCATAATGAGACCCATTAAGTTGTACATTAAAAATTGCCAAAAAAAGGATATTGCATGATCTAGAGGGGAGAACGCAATGATTTTTGCCCCAATTGACCTATGTTTAGATATTACTTGCACTAGTTGTTAGCTTCGTGGAAACAAGTAAATCTCTCTGATTCTCAATTCCTTTATCTCCAAAGTAGAAATAATATTCCTATCAATATACTAATTTGAGAGATGTAAGGATGGAGAGAGATTATATATGTAATATTCTTAGTATAGTGTTTGGTACATAGATGATCCTTGATAGAGGTCCTTTTTCTGCCCAGAATTCTCCCTTCTTTCACAGAGAAAGTGTACGTAAGACAATCTGTTTGCCTGATGCTTTCCTCTTAAGTGTTCCATGGAAAAGGGTAGCAATCCTCTTCCAAGTTATTTGCTTTTTAGTAGCACTAAGGAAGCAAGAAAAGAAAATTAAAAGTCTGTAACCAGTGCAATGTGTTTCCCAGGATGAAGAAACTCAGCATGGCTGGGAGTATATTGTCTGTGTTTACAAAAACTAGCATTGACATTCAGAGGATTATTCCAAGCCTCTTTAGCACACATCATCTAAAATTCTCCTCACTCACTGTCGAGTTATATTTGAAAAGTAGCCAGCTTCCAGTTATGAATGTTTGATTGATAAATATTTTATTAACTATATCTTAGATCTACTCTTACTTCCCTCAATATTTGGATTTTTTTTTTTTTTGCTTAAATTGAAAAACGCTGTACCCATAATGAAAGGTAGTGGGAGACTACATTTCTGAGGATCCCCCATCCCCTT
This sequence comes from Pedetes capensis, assembly GCA_007922755.1. Lineage (NCBI taxonomy): Eukaryota > Metazoa > Chordata > Mammalia > Rodentia > Pedetidae > Pedetes > Pedetes capensis. Next base: position 137,032 of record VMDO01002993.1, read on the forward strand.
GAGTTTGAGGATCTTTTAAGTGTTAAGTTTATTATGTTTCTCTTTGTATTCCAGAAGTTTCTAGCTTCTCTTCCTTGAAGGGTTTCTACAGGTACAGATTTTTGCTTTATCTCCATATTTTTCTTTGTATCTGGAATCTCTTTGCTCAATAAATATTTACTCATATGCTAAAAAAGGCCCCAAAGGGTCTTAATTCAATATAATAACCCATATGTAACATTCAAATCTTTATTTTAATCACTAAGGCATTTCTCTTCATGGAACATTGTTTTTAACTCTCCTGATATGTCAGAAAAATGCAGAATGCTATACCTGGGAATGCCACAGCAAATGGATATTTTCATTCGTTTTGTACATGAAGATCTTAACAATCTGATAGGTTACTCAAGTAACAATACTTAAGTATATTACTTTCCTGTGTTAAGTATGAACAAGCTCCTTTTTATTTCCTCCCTTCTTCCTCCCTTTCTTCTTTTCTCTATTTCTTCCTCAACTAGATCGGGGTTCCCAACCCCAGCCTGCAGGAGGTGGCCTGTTAGGCCTGGGGCGGCACAGCAGGAGATGAGGGGCAGGTGAATGGACAATCAGCTTCATCTATACTTACGGTTAATGTAATGTGCTGTATTCATCCCCAAACCGCACCCGCCAGCCCTGTAGAAAAATTGTCCCCAGTGAAATGGAAGCCAAAAGTTGGGGACACCTGACCTAGACCATCTCATGAAAGTGGGGGAGCATGCTCACAGTGTCTGGTTTTCCAAGGTTTCCCACACTGCTGCCAATATTTTCCCTCCCCATTATTCACTCCTTGTGGCTATGTCTTATATTTAAAGAGAATCATGAGCAAATAGAAAATATATATAACATAGCTGATTTTTAAGCCATGCTCTCTTTTCAGAAGGGCACCGTAAGTTGCTATTTTTCACTTCATTAAATAACGCGTACTTAGTGTTGATGGTATGCCAGGCATGGGGCCAGGGGCTGGTAGTACAGTGAATAAGAGAGACCCGTGAAGGAAAGGGCAGAGTTATATGGCAAAGGTTCTCCGAGTCCAGTGCAGTTCATATTCAGTCTGGGTGTTTGACAAAGTACATTCAGCTTCTCAGCAGAGTACTGATTAGATCTGCTGGTTAAACAGACCCCTGTTTGCACTTCTGGAAAATATCAATAACAAGGAGTGAAATCTTGTTTCTTGAGGCTCCAATGTGGATTAGCAGAGGATTATTTTACTCATTGAAACTTAAAATTTTTAAATCGTTTAAACTCCTCTCATTCCGCCAAGCTATCCTTATTTGTCAGAAAAACTGACCACACTGACTGGCAGTTACTCGATACAACCTGGAGAGGTGCATTAAGAACTACGCTTGTCTCTGGGTGGAGCTGGGGAAGTGGTTGGGAATAGTCGTCTAACAGGCATTTTTAATAAATGATAAAAATAACCTTTTCGATATTTAAATCATTTTGCTGCCAAGGGCATTTAATCAGGCCCATTGCCAGATGCTAATTAATGACACAAGTGGAGGATTTTATTTAAATTTGTTACCCTAATATGTTGAAATATAAATAGAAACTGCCGATTGAGAGGAACTTGTCCAAGGGTGGGAGGTGGGAGGTGAAGGAAGCGACATCAAACTCTAGAACAAGAGGCCTTCTGTATGACGGAGGATAATTAAAATAGGAGCCTTGCAAGGGAAGGGATTTATTTCTAAAGATCATTGTATTCAGTGGCAGTGAGCCACTTAATTTCACAAAATGAGTAAGTCTGGCTAAACAAACAAGCATGTTGGGTGAGGAGTGCTTTATGGTGATTGGTTTGATGGGATGAACTGGGCAGGTAGAGTGACAGGCAGTAAGGAGCTGTGGGTGGCTGGCACATTGAGCCAAAGCAGAGAATTCCACCTGCTCTATTCTGGTTGCTCTGAGATTTCCCAACTTAGTGTCTTAGTTTGTGTTCATTTTCTCTCCTGGAGGGCACCTCCTCTGCTTTATTCCTCTCTTTATATTCGTCCATCATATTCTCCTTTCACCAAGGAAACCTTGGAGCACTCCGTCTAGAATTGTTGATCCACATTGCTGAAAAAAGACAATGAATACATTTACAAATCTACCAGATGATTGGTGCTTATTGCCTCGAATCATGCAATATTTATGATGTGACTTGTTTTTATAACTGCTTGGATACCTATGTCTTCCAACTAGATTCCATATCCAGGGGATAGCAGGGGTGATAGCTTTGCACTTCCTGCTTTTTTGCCTACTGCCTTGCTTAGGAAAGTTCCACACTAAGTATGTGTGGGGGAGCAAATAGATGAACACAGTGGGTTGGACTCAAAAGTCTGGTGTCATCCATAAGAAGGCGACCCTACGGTGTCTTTTTCTCTGTGTAGAGAAGTTGCCCTGTTCCTCATTCTTTACCGTGGCTTTCATCCTAGAAAGGGACCTTGCTGCATCTCTTTAAGAGAAACATTAACTTTTCTACCACACATCCTAATTGTACAAACATCTGGGTGGGCTCAAGATAGACACACTCAAATCTGCATCCCCAAATCACGACAAAGTGCCTGATAAGGCTTTTCAGTGTTTCTTTTTGCTTACAGAAGATCTCAGTTAACATTTGGATTCCTGTAAGTGCTGGGTGATCTAACTCCCTTGGCATCAGAGGGGATTGTATTTTTAGTTGCTCTTCTAAAGTCCTAATACCTTCTACCTGGAAACCTAGGGATGAATCAGACCTCACAGACATCCTCCTGTTCCAGAGTGGGAGAGCGAGGCTTAGCGAGCTTAAAGAACCTGCTCTCAAGGTCACTTGGTTTCTTACTGACATAACAACTCAGCTTTCTGCCCACTTGCTCCCATCCATCTGAATACCATATAATTCACAGATGGCTGTACTCTTCGACCATCCGTTATAGACCGAACTCTAAATTTCTCCATTTTGTGTATGCTTTCTATATATCATCTGAAGCTATTTTGATCTTATATATCAAGCTTCTTGTCAACTATGCTATTTCACAGATGAGGAGACTGTGTGAGGTATGAGTTGAAATAGTTTGCTGGAGTTAGTGACAATGAAGTCCATATGGAAATGATTGTTACCACCACTTGACCTGATGTTTTGACATTTAGTTCTGGCAAAGAGAAAGCATTTATTTTTCACTGCATTTGCTTGGCTGGTTTCCTTTGGGAACCATAACAGACATTGGTAATGAATATTGTTACCGTGAACACTTAGTCATCTGCAGATGCAAAGCAAGGGATGGTGGATTGGAGCACTCCATTCTTAGTCCCGTCTTTTGCTGCTCCCGTAAAGCATTGACCTTCCTTGCAAGGGCTGCTCCAGGTAGGTGCAGGGTTCCCACACAATACCTGGCATGTGCTACCAACTGAATTTCATCCTTAGAAATTAAGCAGCCTTTGTTGTGTTCCTTACTTTTTATGGAGGCCTTCTGAATCCTAACCTCCTGACTCCTAATGTTCAAGTCCATTGGAGTGGACCTTTACCTTGATATTTATAATAGTGGCTGCTGTGAGGCCACTGATAACTTATATCAAGTTCCAATTGTTGATTCAGGGCCCATCGTGAGGTTTCTGAATGGCCCCAGATTCCATACAGACATAGAGGATGGCTCCCTTCTCATTTCTTTGTCTCACATTGTTACTTGGGCTCCAAAACATTACCACTTGGACATACAGTCTGCAAATGTCTCATTAGAAAATGGATCCTTCCTACTTTGACCCTAATTCCTCCCTGTCTCACATACAATGTGAATTCAAGGGGCAGAGAACTGAGGGGCGTACTATTATACTCTCATATTGTGCTCACTTAGGGTTGCTATAACAAAGTACCAGAGACTGGGTGGTTTATGCAACAAACATTTATTTCTTACAGTTCTGGAGCCTGGAAGTCCAGGTTCAGAGTTGTGGCCTGATAGGGTTTGGGTGAGGAGTCTCTGTAGGCCCTAGGCAGCCAACTTCTTATATCCTCACAGCAGAAAGAGAATGCCTGATCTCTCTGCCTCTTCTGTAAGGGCACTAATCCCATTCATGAAGTCCATATCCTCATGATGTAATGACTTTCCAGAGACCCCACTGCCTGATACCATTGTATTAGGTGTTAGGATTTCAACAGAGGGATCCTGGGAGACACAAACATTCAGTCCATAACATCTGTATTGTTCATTTCTCCCTTCTGTTTCCAAACCCCTGTAATACACTTATAAGGCAAAAAGTTGACCTCTCTTACTTTCCTTCAGCAAAAATCCAGAAGAATCCTGTTTATCAATTAGGGAGAAGGTGGGAGAGGATCAGCACATGGGAGCAGAGGTTGAGGAAAGGGGGAAGAAGAGGGGAAATAATATAGAAGGGTAAAAGGGAGACAAAAATCTCAAAACATATGATGCAACTATATGAATACATGGGAAAAATAGGGGAAAGGAAAAAATCATTGAGAATGTAACCCATGATTGCATATGATTTTTATTGCATATTAAATAAAATTCCTACTTTTGATCATTTCTTCTTTTCTTTATACTATTCTACAAAATAGGTAAGATATGAATGTGTAAGTGAAAGTGATTTAATAGTTTCAAAATGGATATGTTGTTGTTGTTAGGTGCCATTGAATTGGTGTCCAACTCATGGTGACCCTACATACAGCAGGGGAAACACTATTGTCAGTGCTTCTCTGCTGTTCATAGGGTTTTTAATGGCTCATTGGTTTTCGGGGAGTGGGTTGCTGGGTCCATCTCCCAAGCCTCAGTGCCTGGTGTTCCCAGGCGGTCTCCCATCCAAGTACTTGTGGGACGTGCACCTCCTGGTCCGGCCCAGATGTTTGGATGGGCGGTGCTGCCATGTACACAGATACTAAACACAATTCACTCTGGACCCTCTGGTGAGGGACGTGGGCTCCTGCGGCCCTTGGGAATGCCAACGGAGAAAGGAGAAAGGAAAAGCCTTGGGTGCTTTTTCCGTGTGAGGACAAACACAGCTCTTTATTTCTCTGCCCTTATCAGGGCAGAGAGAAACCCAAAGTGTACAGCTTTAAGTGTTAGCAGCTCTTATACTGCCTCAAGGGCAGATGCTTCTGTGTTAGTGGTCTCGGTGGTCATGAGGAGAGAGTTCTTGCTTCATCAGTGGTCCAGGTGAGAGAGAGAGAGAGAGAGAGAGACAGACAGAGAGAGAGAGAGAGAGAGAGAGAGAGAGAGAGAGAGAGAGAGAGTTCTTTCCTTGCTGATGGTCTGGCCAAGAGAGAGAGAGAGTGAGCTGCTGTAGTGCAGCTCTTTATATAGCTCATCCCTGATGGACTGAGCCAATCACCTTTGAGTCCAATTGTCCAATCAGGTTTGGGGGATTTGTGAAGGGTTTTGTACAAATGTCCAATCAAGTTACTTTCATTTTCCCTAGGTGTCTAATTTACAAACCAGATCTTTAAAAGCTGTTTTCACAGTTTGGGGGTTTTTGCCAATTTTCTCCCAATTTCTCCCTAGAAGTACTAACCAGGGCCAACCCTGCTTAGCTTCTGAGATCTGACAGGATCAGATGCCACAGGGCTACAGCTGCAGGCCAAAATGGATATAGCAGATGGCTTATTACTCTTTACCAACATTTACGAATCAAGAATTTTTTTTTTAAAAGAATTCTGTTTATTAAGTCCAAATAGTTGGTGGAAGGTTCCGAGGCTCTCTTCCTCAGTTGAGTGGATAACACACAAATGTGAATCCCTGAATCTGACTGTTTTCACATCTGATTAGTCCTAGGGTAGGAGACTGCTTGGGAACACCAGGTGCTGCAGGCTTGGGAGAAAGACCCAACAGCCCACTCCCCAAACAATCAGCCATCGAAAGCCCTATGAATAGCAGAGAATCACTGACATAGTGCCAGGCATGGCACAGTGTTGGGGAGTGTTTCTTTCTGTTGTATACAGGGTCGCCATGAGTTGGACCTGACTCGATGGCACCTAACACCACCACCACTCTGTGCTGTAAGTTTTGATGTACATTGTCATATATATTTCTGTATGTTTTGAAAGGTAATATTATTCCAAATTTAGAGATGAGAGAGCTAATGCTCCCAGAGACTAGGAAAAGTGTACAACATTAAGAATGTTGCTCAGATCAGGTAGTCCTAAGTGGAAAGCCATACATGCCAGCTGAGGCTCTTTCTCTGGCCACACCTGCCCTGGTGTTCACTGCAGTTCAGCACACTGATGGTTCAATTATATCAGATCTATTTGATAGGTAGGGGTATGGGATTTAGCTCAGTTGGTAGAGCACTGTTCTGCAGTCTCTGCGGTTCTGTGTTTGATTCCCAGCACCACAAAAATGGGAGAAGGACATGGCAATCCACTCCTGATGCAATCCTGAAACAGTCAGCCATTGAAAACCCTATGAGGGGTGCTATGAGTTGGGCATGACTTGATGGCATCTAACAACAAAAATTTGTCAGGTAAGCTGTGCCACTTGCTCAAGTCAATACAACAGAGGGCAGCAAGATGGTGCTATGAGAAATACACTAAGCCAGAGCCTATTAGATGAATCCTTTTGTCCTCCTAGGTCAGTGAGTAAGACTCACAGAGTTCATGCTTGAAAAACTGAATCCCTGGCTGTCATTCAAGTGACGATCTTTGCCCTAGACCCTAGGTGATTCAAGCCACAGATGAGCATGGGAAAGTCTGGGGTGAGGGAGGGACGCCCTTCTGACCCATCTCTGGCCATCCAGGGAGCAGAGCTGGGCTCATTCATGCAAATGGGATGGACCTGTGCATCATGCTTGACTTTGGCACTGTTCTGCTTGATCTCTCTCATCTTTGGCCAAGGTCACACAGATTGTTAGCATCTGTGTTCAGGAGCATGCTTGTATTTCCTGAGGTCCTTAGACCATCTGCCTCAGAAGAGGGCACTTATAAAAAATACTGTGGAGCCCTGGTACCTTCACAGATCTACTGCTCTGTGAGCCGTAAGCCTGGGAATGTGCATTTTACACATGCCCCTAGCTGAGTATAATGCATAAGCAACACTAGATACACAAACAAACAATAAAAAATCAGGACTGAGTCAGAAATAGCTCTTTTTACCCTGCTTCCAAAATTAGACTGTTTGAATGGTAAATAAATGCAAGAAAACAACCAAAAGGCATCTCTAGGCATTGTTTTAATTATATTTGTTGGCTAGGCTGGGCCTACCTTTTCAAATCGATACAACAGAAAAGATGATGATGATAATGCTATGAGAAATCCCCACAATCAGAGCGTATTGGATTACTCTTCCTTCCCCCTGGGTCAATGCAGTGTCCATTTCCTACTCGCTTTTCCCCCAGAGGCTTTCAAAGGAGATGGTGGGGACTGAGGGCCCGTGAGATTGCTATTGATTGGAACGACAAGAACGTTGGAGCAGAAGGGCTGGAATTAATTAGCATCCTTAAAACAGCAGCACTAGGCCCTTGAATTTTTGGAACATATGAATGGTAACTGTTGATTTCTCAACCCAAAGCAGAACATCTGTTCTTTCGCAGAGCGTCTAGCAGAGATGGAGATGCAGAGTCAGGTGGGGGCAGAGCCGTCAGGAAATGCAGTTGGTATCAGGGCTGTCCGTTTGGATTTATTATTAGCCAGCACTCAGTGTAATTGCTTTCTTGAGAATTTTTAGCTGCCTGGCCCATGCGCTGTCCATCGTGTGGAATTTTATTGGGCCCTAATCCTCTGTAAAGTTATTCCCATCAGAAATGCATGTGGGAAGTATCCATAAGATGTAACAAACTGCGTTCAGTGTTAATTTTGAATTAAACACAATTCATTAATTCCCACGGAGTCAAAGTTTTTGTCATCTTGCTTGCTTGAATCTTCTGAGGGTATAAACATGTCAGTGAAGCCAGGAAAAGATGAAAATGAAGGAAAGGAAAGGAAGAAAATACAGGTGGAGCTGTTTCTTAGGAAGTAGGTGACTATATCTAAGGTACCAATCAGATAAAGGCAAGATCAAGTAAAAACTTAAAAATAAGCAGAATTATGAAAACCACCAGGTATAGATCCCCATCTAATAAGCAATCATATATAAACTGTCATGATTTTTTATTATTCATTCATTTTAATTTTAATTCAAGGAGCCAGAGAGGTGTTGGCTACTACCCCAGCATGGCCACATTCTGGTTCTGTGGCCATTGGGAAGTTATTTATATTTTTGTATGGAAAGAGAGTTTATGCAAAATAGAGATAATAATTCCTTCCTTGTGGGTTTCTTGTAAGATAAAAATAAAATGATGTGTGCAAGAGCCTAGCAAAATGTCTGACATCGAAGGTATTTAAAAATGCTGGTTACATCTTTCCCTGCTGTGTCCACCAAGGGCTCTGAAGCTGATATTTTCATATTCAGACTTGATAGGAGTGGAGCATTTAGTTACTGCTTCAGTAAATTAATTGGAAAACGAATGGATGACTACATTAATTTTCCATCCGAAGCTCTCAGAACATACATTGTTTCTTGTTACAAGGTGAAGTGGGTGGAGATCAGTTCGGTTAGGAGTGAGGCTTGAGAAGCAGGTTCATTTTCCTTGTTACATAATGGGTTCTGTCTTTTCTTCCATTGTGATACCAAAAAAAAAAAAAAAAAAAAAAAAAGAAAGAAAAAATATCGAAACACTATGGCATTTGCTTTTGTTTTGTTTTGTTTTCTGCCACATTTTTGGGGACCCGACGCACCGGTCGCAGCAGGCACAGGGGTGGGGTCCGAAGGGGAGAAAAGACCTGGGTTGGGGAGCAGTGGTGCAGACAGACGAGGCTTCTGCTCTTCTGTCTTGGGGCTCCTTGTCTTTCCATCCAAGGGTTGACACGTTAGTAGGCTTTAAAACATTAAAAATGCGTTCCAACCGGCATTTTCCAAATCTGCAAACTACAGTGTTTATTTCTAAGGCATAAGGGGCGTATTGAGTGGGCAACGAGAGGCCAGAGATCAGCTAACAGGTTTAGATCATTAGCGTCGTTAGGAACGTGTCTCTTTCCCATTTATCCTTTAGCAGTTCCATTTCTGGAGTTACATTCAGTTGGCGTGATGGTGAGGGATTAACGCTACTCTGGGTAGATAGCCAGCATCTCCGACCCCTCTAATGGGCTTCCAAATCATGCCTTTTATTTATTAAATTAATCCAGCCTGGTGATTTGATTTCTATAGCCCCCTTTCCTGGTGGCACCGTCTCTGTGACGGGGAGAGCTCACAGGACTCCAGATTTCACCTGGCAGGTGCCAGCTCCATGTCCCTCAGCTATTCTGTCCATATGGCTGGAAATCAGAATGCCTATGAACCAGGAAGAGAGAAGATGAGATCTAAGAGTAAAAATTAAATCGCATTTCATATTGTCAGCTCTCATAGTGGGTTCTCAAAACATTTGTCAGGTATGCCTGATGCTTTTTAAAATCTCAACTAAGAGAGGCTTTTTATAAAACAAAAACAGGACTGTAAGTTAGCTGCAGATGTCAGCCACTTTCTGCCTTATATCCTTTTAGTAAGGGTGAAACAGAGGCACAATGACACGGCATTAAGTAACAGAAATGAAATTAGCACTAGGATTAGCAATTGACACTTTTGCCTCCTACTGAAAATAGGATAAACTTGTTATTGTTAGGTGCTATGGAGCCAGTCGCTGACTCATAGCAACCCTATGTACAACAGGTGAAACACTATTGTCAGTGCTTGTCTGCTATCCATAGGGTTTTCAATGGTGGATTGATTTTTGGGAGTGGGTAGCCAGGTCCTTCTCCCACGCCCACAGCACCTGGTGTCCCCAAGCAGTCTCCCATCCAAGTACCAACCAGGTTCAACCCTGCTTAGCTTCCGAGATCTGATGGGATTGTATGCCACAGTGGTATGGCTGCAGGGTAGAATAAATTTACCTCCAAAGATATATGGAAATGATCAAATCTGGGGTTTTCTATGGTTTTTATTTATTTACTTTTCAGAGAGCCAAGATTTTGCTTAAGTCTATCCTGGTCAGTAGTGAAGTTGTAATGAATATAGTGCTAATATTGGAACTGGAAATTGAAAAAAAAATCAAAACTTAAAAAGGCAATACAAGGTGTCTGTATTGGAGCAGATGCCCTGGCAATAAAAACAGATCCGTTCTTAGTTCTTTTTCCTGTACCACTTTGCATGAAGTATATCTTTCTCTCTCGGGAGATTTTTTTTTTCTTTTTCTTTTTTGAGTCAGTGCCAGAAGGAAGACACACAGGTGTCACAAGTATGTATATATATTCTTTTCCTCAGAGTCTCAAAAGGAAATTTCAGGCAGATTTCGTTAGGAAATGGTATTCATTGCTGAACTGCAAATTAGATTGCAAGTGCTTTGGGCATTCTTAGTAAATTATATAGCTAAAACCTGGAGCTATACTAAACCCTTTGAATTTAATTTGACTGCTGGCAAGCCATCAATGGTTAAAAGATTTTAGAAAACCCAAACGCTAATGCTTGAATGTGCTGGTAGGGGATGTTGTAGAAAAGACAGGTGGCTCAGGAAGCCAAATAAAACACTGGCCTTTTACAGACTATTCAAAAACTAATACAATAAAAATGAACATACTGTGTAATATCACAAGGAGAGCTAATGTAATCAAGGTGCACACAGCCTTGCTGGGTACAAGCTCATTTCCCACCTTTTGAGTTATTACCAGTACGATTTACCTCTCCACTCTCAGGTCTTCATTCTGGGAATGCTCATCTCTCCTTGTATTGCTGTCCTGTGTCCTTTTGCATGCTAATGCAATATTCTGTTCTAACTGGACGATTACAGATTAGCAAGTGTCTCCGGTTCCCTTTCTTGCCTAATGCAATTGCAGCCAGCAGAGAGCCCAACGTTTGTCTTCAATGGGCCTAAGCATTTTTCATATGAAATCCAATTAAACTATTTCTAGTCTAAGTGTCTGTTCGTTTTTTTCCCCTTTCAGCCAGAGTAAAGTTTTCCTTCCTGTGAAAATACTTAAAAGCAAGCAATTGAAGGAAGTGGGGAGAGAGCAAGTTGGAGGGGGTAGGACGGGTGAACCATGCTGTTGTCACAGTCGGCTAATTGTCCCAGCCTTTGTTTTTCTGTTCCCCTTGAAGATGAGCTGTGTTTTAATTACTGCAGGAAAGATTTGTCTTGATTAGATGGCTGGGAGGTGTCATTGCTTCAGAAAGAGATGAAAACCCGCGGAGAAGGGGAAGGAGGCAGGAAAAGTGGATTTATTTTGGGAACGTTCTCTAGGCTTCTTCTGTCCTTCCTGTCCTCCTGCCACCACACACCCTGCTTCTTCTGTTCCGGCTCCAATTCAGGTACAAAAGGAGCCTTGGGTTGTTGGATGGCACAGTCAATCACAGAATCGTCTTGGCTGGCGATGAGGACTGTGTGGGTGAAAGCTTTGCTGAGTTGTGCCTTGAAAGAAACGAGGCACAACCTCTTTGTTTCAACGCCATGACGGATAACTACCATGCCGTGCTGCCAGGGCTTGGTGCTCCATTTCCTGAGACTGAAGACAATGGCATCGTCTGCCAGCCACGTCTAGACACCGGGCAGGGGATATAGATTTGAAGATAAAGTTATGATGCCCTGCACTCGCTCAGCTCGTAGTTGGTAGGGGAGACATTTACCTGTTAGCTAAGTATAACAGCCAGAGAAGCAGCGAACGTTTAACCTAAGGAAACAGCTGTATAAGTGGTTCTTTTTTCTTCGAGTCACAAAACATGTTTCATTCACTCATTCTTTTTTTTTTTTTTTTTTGTACTGGGGGTTGAACCCAGGGCCTTGCGCTTGCATGCTCTGCAAGTGCTGGATCACTGAGCTGTTGCCTCCAGCCCATTTTTTTTTAAATTATTTTTTTTTTTTTACTTTTTTGAGACAGGATCTCACTAAATTATGCAGACTGCCTCTGGTCTCGAACTTGCGATCCTCCTGCCTCCGCCTCCTGAGCCACTGGGATTACAAGTGTGCGCCACCATGCCCAGCACTCATTCATTCATTTTTAGAAATGTGATGTTCTCCAACGTTTTAAAATAAAAGTAGGAGACCCACACATAGCACATTTCTGTTTATTTGTTTTCTTTTCATTTATTTATCTTGCAGATAGGAGTCCATCTGCTTGTCTCCCCTACCAACTTTACCAGGCAGAGTTGGTAGGGGAGGCATTTACCAGAGAGATAAAGGCTCTCACAACCTGCGAGGTGTTCCAGGAGCACAGTGCCTGGGACGTCAAGGTCGCCAGTGCAGTTGGGGCTTGGTCAGCCTTCCTGGAGAAGGTTGTCCTTGAGAAGTCTGAGGCAGGAGTCTTGGGAGGAGGGGTCGGCATTGTAACTGGACAGTGACTGAAAGCCATTCGTGGGACTTCGAGGGGAGGTGGCCACAGGCAATGCTCACAAAAGCAGTTGAGAGGAGGTGTGGGGTAGAAGCCATGTTTTCTGGCACATGGAAGTGAAAGGGCAGCAAATGGAATACTTGGGATTTTTCTTTGGAACAATTTGCTTGTGGAGAGAAGGAGAAAGAGGCCTAATTAGTGTTTCAGTGTAGGCTTGCTGGCAAAGCAAAGTGGAAACTGGATATCTAGCTATCTTAGGCCCCAAATATTGCTATTAAAGAAAAACCAGCCTCTCTGCTTTGCATTTTTCAAATAGCTAACACAACTAAATGAAATCAAAAGACCACTGCTTAATTCCCAATTTCTCTGCTTCAGTAACACAGCCTTTCATTCTTCATGGGGAATCTATGAAATTATCTTCCTTTTACTCTGGATTTTTTTTTTTTGTTTTGAATTTTTTTAAAACAGCAGAGATAAAAGGCCTGATTTAGTTTAGTACATTGCTTTAACATAAGTGTATGCAATACAAATTAGTTAGCTAAATATAATAGGCAGAGAAGCGGTGACTGTTTAACCTAAGGAAACATTTACCTGTATAAGTAGTTCTTTTTTCTTAGAGTCACAAAACATGTTTCATTCATTCATTTTCTTTTTCTTTTCCTTTTTTTTTTTTCGGTACTGGGGCTTTGAACCCAGGGCCTCACACCTGCATGCTCTGCAAGTGCTGGACCACTGAGCTGCACCCCCAGCCCATTTTTTTACTTTTTGAGACAGGGTCTCCCTAAGTTACGCAGACTGCCTCTGGTCTCAAACTTGCGATCCTCCTGCCTTCACCTCCTGAGCCGCTGGGATTACAGGCATGCACCACCACGCCATTCATTCATTTTCTAAAATGTGATATTTTCCAACGTTTTAAAATAAAAGTATGAGACCCACAAATAGCATGTTTCTGTCTATTTGTTTTCTTTTTATTAAACTGTGTGACATTTTCATTACTCCCAATGAAGTGTCTTTACATGTATCGGTTTTGTTAGAGGAGTAGACATAGCTATTTCTCCCAGGGTGCTGGGTTTTAGCTCAGTTCATAGAGTGCTGCTCTATACTCTCTGAGGACCCAGGTTGGATCCCCAGCACTGCAAAAGATGGGAGAAGGGCATGGCAGCCCACTCTCCAAGCAATCTTGAAACAATCAGCCAGTGAAAACCCTATGACAGTCACTGTGAGTTGGACCTGACTGGATGGCACCTAACAACAGCAACAACATTTATTCCTGCTCCCTTCTCACAGAGCTGACAAAAAATAATCAAAATTCAACTTTTGGACTGAGGCAGAGAAGGTAGGGATTTGGACATCTATGTGGGACAGAATTAGGCCTTAGCCAGATAATGAGTTCAGGCTGATTATGGGATGAATGTATGTGTTCCTTTTGGAGTTAAAGCTTTCACTATCTGGATCTACTGTCAACAAGTTGAAATGAGGTAAAAGAGTAAAGACAGTGTTTAAAAAAGAGCGTCGCCAATTCTGGAAAAATTTTCATCATAAAATAGCATCCTTTTTATTTTTTATCACAGGAGGCATAATTTTCCTTATCATCATCACTAGAATTTGTTTGCCTATAGCTGTAGCCCTGTGGCTTCCCATCCTGTCAGGTCTCGGAAGCTAAGCAGGGTGGGGCCTGGTTAGTACTCGGATAGGAGACCCCCTGGGAACACCAGGTGCTGTAGGCTTGGGAAATGGACCTGGTGACCTACTCCCAAAAATCAATCCGCCATTGAAAACCTATGAACAACAGGGAAGCACTGACAATAGTATTTCGCTTGTTGTATATAGGGTCGCTATGAGTCGGATACCGACTCCACGGCACCTAACAACAACAGAATTTATTTACTTGAAGCAATTATTGAGTGCATGATGAATATGTGGCCTATATAGGGCACCTTTGTTCATATTTAGGCCAATGATCTCCCCCTGACCCCTTCCTACTTCTTGAGTTTTAGTTTTGTCAAATAACAGAGATATTTTGAAGTCCCGAAAGATCCGCTGAAGTTAAGCTTGCTTTTATGGGATGAGGAAATATGATAGTCGGTTGGATTGCTTACCTTCCAATCTGGAAGTGAATGTCAAAAATCTTTCAGCCCATCGTTCCTCCTTCCTTGTGCCTGGTAAGAGAAGATACTGAGGAAGTGTCATCAGGCTTGACTGAAATAACTACATACACAGAAGTCACAGTTTCTGTAGACTCTAGCAGGAAGTACCTCGTTATTTAAGGCAAGAAAGTCTGAAAGCAAAGTAATGGGCCAAGAAAGCTCTATGTCGGCATTTTTTTTTCCCTGCTCTGAAGCTTCTTGAAAAGTAAAGATGTCACATTGAAGACGAAGGTGCATCTGACTCATGTCATGGTATTTTTAGTCGCATCATATGGTTGTGAAAGCTGGACATTGAACAAGGGAGACAGGAAAATAATTGATGCTTTTGAATTATGGTGCTGGAGATGTCTATTGAATATACCATGGACTGCCAAAAGAACCAACAGATCTGTCCTAGAAGAAGTGCAACCAGAGTGCTCATCGAAAGCAAGAATGACCAGACTGTGTCTTACATATTTTGGACATGTAGTCAGGAGAGATCAGTGCCTGGAGAAGGACATCATGTTTGGGAGAGTGGCAGGTCAATGAAAAAAAAAGGAAGACCCTCCACCGGATGGATTGACACAGTGTTTGTAACAATGGGCTTAAACATAAATAAGATCATGTGCCTGGCACAGAATAGGGAAGTGTTTCAATCTGCTGTACATAGGGCCGCTATGAGTTGGACTTGACTCAATGGCACCTAACGAAAACAACAACAACATGAAGCTTCTTGAACTTGATAAAGTTACTGAGGATGGTTGCTCAGGCTTATCTTTTTAATTTTGTGAAAATGACTTGTAATATTCCCAATAAAGGGAGTGTCATAGTATCAATGGGGCTGGGATTTAGCTCAGTTGGTAGAGAGCTGTGCTGCAGTCTCTGAGGTCCCAAGTTCAATTCCTAGCACCGCAAAAATGGGAGAAGGGCCTGGCAATCCACTCCCAAGGCAATCCCGAAATAGTCAGCCATTGAAAACCCTACGAGGGTCGCTATGAGTCAGATACCGACTCAACGGCACCTAACAACAACAACAACAATATAGTATCAATAACTAGCAAAATATGAATCAGTTTCTCTTGCAATACCTAGTATTTTCTTAGTTTTGGAGTCATAATAACCTTATGTACAACAGAAGGAAACGCTTCCCAACACTGTGCCACGCCCACTCTATGTCAGTGCTTCTCTGATACTCATAAGCTTTTCCATGGATGATTGTTTTGGGATTGTTTCGGGAGTGGGCTGCTAGGTCCTTCTCCCATTTTTGCAGTGCTAGGGATCGAACCCAGGGTCTCAGAGAACACAGAGCAGCGCTCTACCAACTGAGCTAAACCATTGCCCCATATATTAACTAGATAGTCTTATCACTTTGCAAAAAGAAAGACTAAAAAGTTCTCGTTGGAAAGCCTAGAAGAGGCTACTTGGATCTCCTATTACAAAGACAGACTTTGATCTGTTATCCAGTGATAGAAGGTATTTAAACCTATGCCATGCATCTGACAGTAGAATCTTCTCCCTGAGCTTGCCTTATTATTGGCTGTTATTCAATAAAGTCCATAGCTATACCATCCTGGTGTCCGATCTTGGAAGCTATGCAGAGTCGGGCCTGGTTAGTCCTTGGATGGGAGAATACCAGGTGCTGTAGGCTTGGGAGAAGGACCTCAGCCCACTCCCCAAACAATCAGCCATTGAAAACCCTATGAACAGCAGAGAAGCACTGACATAGTGCCGGGCGTGGCACAGTCGAGTAGCATGTTGTTCTGCTGTACATAGGGTCACTATGAGGCAGACATGACTCCACAGCACCTGACGACAACAAACAGCAATTCAATAAAGCACAAAAGAATTTTAGTATAATTTATCTTATTCATATTTGTTGTGGGAGGGGAAGCCTTATGACCGCCAACTGAAATTTATAGTTATATCGCAGAAGACAGTGGCTTGAAAGAATCTTAAAAAATTAATGCAGTTAACGTCCCAGTCCGTCAGTTTATGATACTCCCTCAAAGAAAATCAGTTTTAGAGAAATGATGTTTCTCATAAGGTCTGAAAAGTCTTGTCTTACCTTTCTTAATTTCAATTTTAAAATGAGATGTGTGGATATGGGGCGTTTCAGAGGCATCCGTTAAATCAAGTCATGGGTGTGTGTGTAAATATGCAGCAATGCAGAATTTCCACAGCTTGTATTGACTAAAGACAGGTCACAGAAGGTACTGTGTCTTCCAAGTTTCAGAAACATAATAATTTTTGGTTGTTGAATTTTAGGTTAATTGCATATTGCCAAAGTAGATTGATCTGGCATGTGGAATTATAATTACTATAAAATACATGTTTTAGTTGTTGTTTTTAGGTGCTGTTGAGTAGGATCTGACTCATAGCAACCCTATGTACAACAGAACAAAACACTACCCAACACTACCCAAAACACTCCTGTGCCATGCACAGGATCCTTTTATGTT
>VMDO01002994.1:0-97500 GCA_007922755.1 Pedetes capensis
TATAGAAAAATACTATATAGTAAAAGATAGAGAAGACTTGGATGGGAAACTTAGATAGGAAGGGGGGAGGGGGGAAACATAGAGGAGGGTAAGGGGTAACCTATATGAATAATGCTTATCAAATTGCATATATGATAATTGTCACAACGAAAAGCATGTCAAAATGAATCACATTATGATGTACATTAAAAATTTCTAAAAAAAAAAAAAAAAAAGAATACCAAGCATTAGGAAAAACAGAAAAGTTAACAGAAGATCAGAAAGTTTATGATGCATACAATATCCAGCAAACCCAGATGGTGTTGGAGCAGAAATGAACACAAAGTCAAGTCCTGTGGCTTCAGGGAAGGATTCTCACAAATAATGATGGCTGTGTTCAGACCTCTATGATATCTATGAATCAAAATAGGTGTGTGGTTGGAGTAAGGGGTGACACTTCAAGCAAAGGAAAATGTATATGCAAAGTCCTAGAAATAAAAGTGTGCAGATATTTTAGAGAAACACAAGTGGTTAGTGTGGCTACCATAGATACATAAATAGTAATGGAGAAAGATATAACAATATAGGTATGCAAGACCAGGTCACTCAAGGCTATATAGGCCATGTTAAACATCCTGCACTTTTCAAGACCAAAAGGGATCTACTAAAGAATTAAAACAGAAGATACAATCCATCTGTTTGGAAAGCAGAAGTTCAATTTGAAGGAGAAAATATTAGAGAAAAAGAAACTAAGTAAGATAATTCGGACCTATGGCAAAACAGTATCTTTCCCTGCGTGTGTCAGTGTACACACACACACACACACACGCACGCGCACACACACACGTATATGCATCCAATTGATTCTGTTTCTCTGGAGAAACTTACTAATACAATGACCTTGGCAACTTCCAAAAATTTAATTCCTGCTATGACTGAGGCTTTTCCTTCTCAGAGGAGGTTCCAAAGAAATACCTTGCGCACTGAAAACAATTTTAAAGGAGACCCCCTAATGTGGAGAATTACAGGGCTTAGAACAGCAGGAAATTGGGGCAGTAAGCAAGGAAATGAGACTCAAGTGCCCAGAACATGAAGAAGAAGAGAGCAAGGCCTATAACTCCAAAGTCAAGAATGAACAGGAGGGAGAAGGAATGCAGGAGATCAGATAGGATGCACAGAAGACAGTACATCAGATGTGAATTTGAGAGATAGGAAGAATTTTGATCAAGAATAGGGAGATGTAATGAGCACTTGACAACTGTGGATGCCCAGAATCATTTACATACTTTTTCTTCATACTATCTGCACTGAGAATCTCATGGTCTCAATGTACAGTCCAACAAACTGTATCTCCTTACCTCTCTTGCCACGGTTATTTTTGCTATTGGGTGCTGTTGAGTTGGATCTGATTCATAACAACCCTATCTACAATAGAATGAAACATTTTCCAACACTGTGCCATCCACATGGTCTTTTTATGTCTGAACCCAATGTTACATACACTATGTTTCTTCTCATTTTGAGTCATGGCACATCAGCAAAAGGAGGTCCCAGGGGCTTTACTCCATTCCCATAATTAAGGTTGACTCTACTTTGAGGGGGCTGGGATTTAGCTCAGTTGGTAGAGTGCTGCGCTGCAGTCTCTGAGGTCCCAAGTTCAATTCCCAGCACTGCAAAAGTGGGAGAAGGGCCTGGCAATCCACTCCCAAGGCAATCCCGAAACAGCCATTGAAAACCCTATGAGGGTCGCTATGAGTCGGACACCAACTTTGACGGCACCTAACAACAACAACAACTACTTTGAGGAGGCAACTCTTCCGTAGTCCTTTTTTGAATGCTTTCCGGCCTGAGGGGCTCATTCTCTGGCACTATATGTGACAGTGCTTTTCTGCTATCATAGGCTTTTCAATGGCTAATTGTTTCAGGAGCAGGCTTCTGTGTCCTTCTCCTTAGTCTGTTTTAGGCTGGAAAGTCAGCTGAAACCTGTCTACCATGGGTGGCCCTGCTGGCATCTGAAATACTGTTGGTATATATTTCAGCATCACAGCAATACGCAAACCCCTACAGCATGACAAACTGACAGACACCTGGGGGTCTCTTGCCACTAGGATGCAGATGTGTATATAACTGTTCTCCAGTCAGAGATAACCATGTCTAACTTGGGTTTGGCAGTTATCTATGAAAGGAAACAGTAAAGCCCACTTGCCTACCTTGATGGGTGTTGGTAGCAACAGAGTGGGATGTCCATGGAGTTCGTGGTGGCCACAGTGCAGCTTCCTGACAAGCAGTGCTGAGGCCATGCAGGTCTGGGCTCTGTGCCATTGGAGCTTTCTAGGGGGCCGGTTCTGTGGTATGGTTCTGGGCATTGGTCTATGCTCTGGAGCCCCAGGGTTGTCATCTGTGAGGTGGAAGCTCTGTAGCTTCCCTCCCAACAACTTGCACTTGTGATGGAGCCTGGCAGGGGGTGGTCACATGTGAGACAGAAATGGCAGTAGTAGCTGCAGCTCCAAAGGCAGATCTGAGGGAGAAAATTGGAATCAGAAAAGAGAAGACAGTTTCGGAGGAAAACTTTGTGAGAGGAAGCCTTCAGAAGGCTCAGATTCTTCCTCCTAAAGCTCTTCCCAAATGTGCCAGGGTGGGCAAAGGTGAGGAGTGTGAGGACACAGGCTTCCTGGTGGTGAGTGGGCAAGGTGAGCGTGACCTTGCTGCTTTCCCACCAGCTCTCCTTGTGGGCCTCTGCCTCTGGAGGACGCAGAGCAGAGAGGTGTCACAGTTGGATACCTTGGGCCTTTCTACCTTGAATAAGAAGAAATAGTCTTTGGCACCAATTAATTAAGCAAAATGATAGAAATTCCCCGCTTAAGTCACACTTTGCATATCCTTAATCTCTGCACTACATTTTTTGTATACTTTACCCCTGGGTAAAAATTGGTGAGCATTTAAATGCTTCCTCACATAATCTTGCTAAAGCACACACTTGCCTATAAATATTCATGCCACTGCCAAAACATTTGCAAGCTTTCCCCAAAGGTGAAATGTGTGTAATGTACTTTGTCTTCTGGGTATAAATATTATCCAATACATTTTGGTTAATATGAATACACTAATTATTCCTGTAACCCTTTTAAAAAGGGTCATCTTCATGATGTGAATTTTTTAAAAATGTAATTACAGTAATTGGATACTTAATCTAATTAAAATTCGCTTTATCTTTAATGGAAATTTTTCTAAAGAGGCGTAATGACAATTGGCTTTTTGATAATGACTGTTTTCTTCCTTCAGGGGGATCAAGTTGGTGAAAACTGGAGAACCAGGCAGATTTGAGTCTGGCAGTGCCCTGGCTGCTCGACAGAGTGAGGTGAGTCTTTCTCTTCCTTATCACTCTGTACTGAAGGGCTAAATGTGGGTTTTAGTGACTGGAAATGGTGGAGAAAGGACTAGGGGAATCTTTTCTATTCTGACAAATGAAGCTGCCCCTCTTCCTATGAAGCAGACTTCTGATACTCTAGACCTGTGGTGGGTCTATGGTGGGCATGTGACTTAAGCCTGATAGATGCACGTTCCTTAATGTGCTTGCTGGTGTTGGAGCTGGAGCAGAAGCAGTGCCATGCTGCTGGGGGATCTACAGTTCTTGAAGGAGTAGTAGTGGTATTGAGTGTAAGAGATGTTCCACCCATATCCCACTGGTCCACATTTGGAGTCACCTGCATATAGTTCCTAGATACCACTGTGGCTCCTGGTTCTCTCTCAATATAAAGCCATTCTCTGGCCTGGGAAGCAAGCTAGGTTATCACCCTTAGACCAACTTCTCAAACCGTGAAATAGGGGACTTGGGAGATAAATACCTCAGCTTCCTTGCTCTTCAGGAGAACATGTTCCACATGTTCTTTCCAGGGCATCCCAGTAGGATTGAGGTCTAGTTGCTCCCTCTGTAACTGTCTCACTGACATGCCCTTTTTGAGCTTCCTCTCCTTCCTTGGTCACCTTCCAAATACAGTAGTTCACCTGAACTCTTGCTTTGGTGTCTGCTTTGGGGGAGACCAAACTAAGATAGATGCAAAATTGGAGTTTCCAGGTAGCTGTTTTCTCAACCAGGTGGACTAGGCCTGTCTGAAGAGGGGAGCATGAAGCCAGCATACACTGCAGAAATGAGATGATGAAGAGTGAGCATGGTGGTGCTGAACCATGGTTCTACCCCAGCACACTCCTTGCTCCTGTTCATCTTGTTTTTCTAAGCTGCCTGGAACCCTTTCTAGCCCAGTCAATATATTCCTCTCATTTTTTCAGTAGGTGTTAAGCTTACTTGAGTTACGTTTTTATCTGTTGCATCTGGATGTATCATGACTCTTGCAGAGAATGAGTTTGCATGCAAAGCATTTGAATACAGCCTGCCTCTAATTAAGCATTGTTATTACCGCTATGACTGTTTCTATTCAGGGGGTAGCATTATTAGTTACTGTCTGACTTGCTTCCAGAAGGGACTATGGATCAAGGGCCTGGAACCTAGAAAAGATCCACAAAAGAAGTCAGTTTAATTTTACTTGACTCCTCTCTTTTGTCTTTTTCATAACTTGATTTGGTTGATGTCCAACTACCCTCCCACCTAAAGAAATTTATGTAATAATTATAGCTCTATGATCTTATTAATCACTAACAATAGGCAACTAAATACTATTCCATTTTGTTTAAGGGTCATGTTGCTTTTATTACTTTGTCACCAAGATCTGAGAGACAAACCACTCAACATGAATGACCTAGTTGGGTTCAAGGGCCTCATCAGGACTACCCTAGGCACCTTTGTCTTCATGGGCCCCATCCTCCATAAAAAATAGTTAAAACTGTATTGTATACCTACATCAGTATAAAGACAAACGTTGTTATTGTTAGGTGCTGTCAAGCTGTCTTCGACTCATAGCGACCCTATGTACAATAGATGAAAGGCCCTGACACCGTGCCATGCCTGGCACTATGTTAGTGCTTCTCTGCTATTCATAAGGTTTTTGATGGCTAATTGCTTTGAGAATGGGCTGCCAGGTCCTTCTCCCAAGTCTATGGCACCTGGTATTCCCAGGCGGTCTCCCATCCAAGGACTAACCAGGCCTGACCCTGCTTAGCTTCCAAGATCAGACAGTATCAGATGCCAGGGTGGTAAGGCTGCAGGCATAAAGACAAATATGTTAATATTATGTGTTAAGAGATATTCTTTGACCTAAAATTTCATTTTCCTTCTGACTTTAAAGAAATTAAAATATCATGCCTAATGGTTAAAGAGGCCTAGCCTGGTACAATGCATGCCTCCTGCTTGGTCAGCAACTTCCACTCCAGGAAATTGAGTGTGCAGAAAAGAAGTAATATTGCCTTTGCTTTATGCTTCCCATAACACATCATAGTTTTAAATTGCATCAAGAGTTACGGGAGTAAAATGTTGCCATTTTTAGAAATGTTGCCAGCAGATGTTTCTGTGTTCTAGGGATGTGGGAGACTTATCTTGGCAGAGGGGAAATGCTCCCATGAATCTTCTTGTCCTGCACAGGCAACACCCAGAGGCATATCTGGACTGAGTCGGGGTTGAGACATTGAGAACAAAGGGCCTTTTCCAAATAAATTAGTGTTTTTCTTCAATGAGAGTTTGTTATGATGTAAAATTTGGGATTTCTTCTCTGGTGGCCCAGAGACAGGAATTTGACAGCATGGAGACTGGGGAAGAGAGGGCTGTTTTGAAGACCTGTGGTTTGTGGAGGAGGAGACCTAATAGCCAAGAAAGTGCTGTCTGTGCCAGGCACTGGCTAGTAGGCTAGTGCTCAGCAAGAGGACATCCTGCACTTTTCCTCCTGCACATGTTCCTCTCATGGTTTCTTCATGCCTTTAGAAAAGCCATGGGCTGTGTCAGTGGTCCTAGGGGCAGGGGAGGGAACTATTTCCTACTCCCTCTCTAGGAAGGTTAGGGCAGCCACAGCAGCATTGAACCAGGGGGTTACACTAATCCTGACTCCCAAGGTGACTAGAGCTGTGAGTGGAGGGCTGAGGTGCAGCAGGTGCAAGCAGAGGAACAGGCTTTGGCATGTCCAGGTCAAGAGTACACTTGAGATAAAGACTGTTTATCTCCAATACACTGTAAGGAAGAGGAATTAGATCCTGCTTTGAAGTGGTTAGGTGACCCCAAACAGCTGACATTTATAAAGATTCACACCTCTCTGAGCTCATCTTCTTTTACAGTGCCTTTGCTTCCAGCTCCAGGCACATTGGCCTCCTTGCTTTCACAGAAAACATGCCTCAGGAGCACCCACCCTGAGCCTGTGCACTTGTTCCCTCTGCCTAGCACGCTCTGATCCCAAATACATACTCAGCTCAATCCTCCACCTCCTCCAGGTCTTTGCTCAAACATCACCTTTCTCAGTGAGCCCTTCCCCGAACAACAAATTAAAAACACAACACATATCCTCCTGTCCTGCTTTATCTGCCTCCCCTGCACTTACCTTCTTCTAAAGCTTATTACTTTCATTGCATGTCTGTCCTCTGTGGAGACTGCATGAAGGCACAGTTTTATCTTTTTTGCTTATCTTTGCATCCCCAGTGCTCAGAACAGTTTCCGATATATGGTGGGCTTCAATAAGTATTTGTCAAATGGGTGAATGAAGATGATAATATCTAGATTCTACTGATAAAGTGCTTTGGAAAAGCTCCAAACTGACTGGAAATAAGTTTATACATACGTTACTTGTTGGCGTTGGGTGCCGTCTAGTTGAATCTGACTCATAGTGACACCATGCACAAGACAAAACACTACCCAATACTGTGCCATGCACATGATCTTTTTACATTTGAGCCCCATGTCACAATCACTGTATTTCTTCTCATTTTGAGTTGCATCATATCAGCAAAATGAGGCCCCAGAGGCTCTACTTCATTCCCATCATTATGGTCTACTTTATTTTGAGCAGACAACTCTTCCCCATTTGTTTCTTGAATACCTTCCAGCCTGAGGGTGAGGGCGCATTATCCAGTACTGAATCTGACAGTGCTTCTCTGCTATTCATAGGGTTTTCAGTGTGTAATTATTTTGGGAGTGGGATGCTGCATCCTTCTCCCTAGTCGGTCTTTGTCTGAAAGCTCAGTTGAAACCTGTCCAGCATGAGTGGCCCTGCTGGTATCTGAGATACTGGAGGTATAGCTTTCAGCATCACAGCGACATGCCAGACTCCACAGCACAACAAACTGACAGACACATGTGTATTACACAGCAATTGAAAACCACAGTTGAGTAAATGAAGTGGGGCAGGTTTGCATGGAATGATTGAACACCCACATTCTCATTTTTGGCTTAGATAGTGTTTATCAAACTGTGTAGCTGGG
Organism: Pedetes capensis; assembly: GCA_007922755.1. Classification (NCBI taxonomy): domain Eukaryota; kingdom Metazoa; phylum Chordata; class Mammalia; order Rodentia; family Pedetidae; genus Pedetes; species Pedetes capensis. The sequence goes on from VMDO01002994.1 coordinate 7,333, forward strand.
TGTTTTTTAAATGATATTTGGTAGAAACTTAGGTGCTGCAAGGCTTTCTTCAGTGCTTGGCTTGTTCTTAATTTTATTTTCAAATATATTTTAAAATATTTTGAGAAGAAAATGCATGCTCAATGCAGGATATATTAAATTCAAATATGTTGGCAACTCCTGATGTGTTAACTAGTACTGTCAGGTCAACTCGCTTTTCAAAAATAAAGCTTGGGAGTAAAGATTATTCTGCTATTCCTGTGAATATATTTGGATTTCTTGTGAAAGTGTTCATAAAAGGTTTTTATAGGTCTGGTGTTCCTCCTTTGTGACACTTTATTTGTGATAAGAAATGCAGCAGTTAGATAATATTAGTGATGTTCTATTGGGAAAAGAAAACAGTTCTCTACTGTTCTCTTTGATGCTTCTGAAATAGGTTAATTGGAGATTATCTTGAGATTTCCAAGATGAATTTAAAATATATTGACATTTTCACTGCATTTTTCTGAGTATTGGGTTTTCCTCAATACTATGTGAACAAATCAAAAGGCAGAGATAAGTTGGGTGCCAAACTAATAAGTAACAGAAACTCCCCTCAGTAGCCTTGCTTTTGATATTTTTTGAAATGTGTTGTACTTTTCGTGGTCTTGTTTTAGTTTTTGTTGTTGTTGTTTCTCTTATGAAACAGATGCAGCTATGTGAAAGAAAGGTAGTTTTTATTTTCCTCTTTTTTGATTAGATTAAGTAAGAATTTATTTTATTTTAGCCTTTTCATCAACTGGGCAGTTAATAAACTGCTCGTAATGAGTTAATTTCTATTTTTATTATTAATTCCTTCTTATTGATTTTCTTAAGATGATTTCATTTTTTTTCTAGCAAGTCAATTATTTTCATTGCTCCTTAACTAATGTTTACAATGCAGCTGACACAGGGCTCACTGGATGCATATGTGCTGCTCTCCTCCATATCACAGCATCCCTTGAAGTTTGATTTCCACCACATGATTGATTCTACTTGTTTCGTCTGCACTGAACAAGTTAAAAGCCAGTACATTTTCTCCCTCCTCTCCTTCTCCCTTTTACCATAGCCTTGTATGCCATGTGTTGCAGATGGCACAGCTACCAGGTTGAAAGAGTCTCCATTAGCCTGCATCCCTATAAACTAGAACAGGCATGGAACATGGATAAGAATTCATCTTTATTGTGTTAAGCCACTGTGATTTTGGAATTTGCGTGTGGTCTCAGTTGTTAGTTATTTATCTTTTCTAACAGTGTATTTGAGGCTATGACTCTTCCTATGAATATAGCTTTAGACATATCCAAAGGTTTAGATATGCAATTAAAATAATGTTTTGGGTGCCACACATCTATAATCCCAGCATTTGGGAGGCAAGGGCAGGAGAATCACAAGTTTGAGTCCAGCCTGGTGTACATAGTGGGACCCTGCCTCAAAAAAAAAGTTTTGGGCTTTTTCCCTCCATGGACATGTACGCATCAGTTCCCCCTTTTTTTTAATTCTCACAGCTGCTGGATACACCTGCTCAGCCTAGTTCTTGAAATCCCAGTCTGGTCAGACCTCCAGGTCTTCTGATCTCACCTAAGTCAATCTACAAATTGAAAACTATGACTTCCTGCCAGACCCCTCCACAACCTGATGCATTTCTTCATGACTTGCTTCTGTTCCTATGTGGTGCCCCATGGTTATCAATTCTTGGTGTTCCTCTCTCTCTCTCTCTCTCTCTCTCTCTCTCTCTCTCTCTCTCACACACACACACACACACACACACACACACACACACACACAACACACTTGCTTCTCTTATGGTCTTGGCATCTGCAGTCCATCTTTCTGGTTCCTTGATTGAAGCTTTCCTATAGACTAGCTTGGATTCAGCTCAAATGGTTTGAGGCAGCCCTATCGGTTCAGCTCAGGAAGAGGGTGGAGGAAACATCATCCCTGGATTTCCCTGAACAGCCCCACCCTCTCTCATTCCTCCTCCTTCTCATACTGCCTGTACTGAAGACAGATGCACATGCTGCACTAAGTGAGTGCTGGGGATCTAGATGGTCTCAGCCCTCAGCCTGGCACAATGAGGGCCTGAAGGAAGATGGAAACATAGTGCTGTCACTACTACCACTGTTTTCTCAGCTTCAGAACAATCTGTATTCTTGGGTTTTTTCCTCAAGTGGGAGTGTAGGAATACATATGATTTATAATGTAAACAATATACACTGACAGGATGTGGATGAATAAAAGATGAGTAAATAAAAGCACAGAAATAAAGAAGCCTCCTACCTTGGCTCTGCTCTGAGCAGCAAGGGAAATGGTGGAAGCATACTAGCAGGATAGGGCAGCTGGTAGCTTCTTCTTCCTCCTGGTTCCTCCTTACCAGAAACCTGGGTGGCCTCCCTCCCCATCCACTACTCCCCACTCCTAGAGCCCCCATCTTTAACAGAGCCTATATTAGGAGCTGACCTCTTCACATTGGGACAGTTAGATCACAGAAAAGCAAAGCATGTATTCTCCCTCAGGTTGCAACCTCAGGCAAATCAGCTTCCCTCCCTCCTGTTAGTCTCCAGGCCTTGGTTTCACCATAAGTGAAGGGATTAGACTAGAGGTCCTTAAGGAATGTGTTTTCAATGTCCCTACTAGGAGGCTAAATGTGATGCACTGTATTTCTGAGCCTCATTTTTGTCATCCATAAGATGGGGGGTTCTGATGGGAGATCTCACAGAGCTTTTCCTCCTCTGACTCCCCTGACTTGTTCCCAGAGTTTACAATCAGGTAGACACTGCCCAAGCAGAGGGGGTTCAGGATTGGCCACAAGCCCTTAGAGCATCCTCATACCATGGAAGCCTACCCCTACACAGCCAGCTCTGTGGCTGCAATATAGTCCTCAAGGACCTCAGCTCTCAAGTTAAAGCTGCTTCTTGTTAGTGCTCCCAAGTCCTCCTGGCTTCAGTGAAGCTCTGGAAGGACTCATCCCTTGGGCAGACTGGAGGCCACCCATCCATAGAGCATCCCCTCCATACCTGCAATAGGTTGGGCCTTATAGCCCTCTCTACCCTGGGCCATGAATGACAGAGGGTATGGGTATCACCTCCTGTTCCAAGGGCACACATGCCCTAAACCCTTCCTGCTGCAGTCCTCAGCAGCCCTGTGTGAGCCCTGCACTGTCCCTGTACCTCAGAGCTTGAGACTGAGTCTGCCTTCAGGAGTAACTGCCTAAAGTGGGGAGCAGGGAAGAGAAATCCAAGATAGGGAGGGATTGGTGTCCTGGGGAGGTGTGAGAGCAGAATTAGGAGGCCAGAGCAGGCAGGGAGGCAGGGCGGGAGGCTGGGGCACCTTCTCACTGGTCCTGGCAGGAGAGGGAGGCTTTCCTATGGATATGACTTCTGGCTTGCTCCTCCCTCCTCCCAGCAGATGGCAGTGTGTGTATGGGAACCAAAGTGACAGTTCTGGGATCACCAGACAAGGATTTTGCAAGCTAGAGAGAAAAAAGGGAATCATTGTCCTTCTGGTCAAAGAACTTGAGGATCACATAAGGAGTCACATTTATGCTGCTGGAGAATTACCCACCACCCTTGCGAGCTGCTAAGGGGAGTTTTATCCAAGAGTGCTAAGGCTGATGGTGGCGAGTCTCTTCTCTCTTCCTCAGTAGTCCAGTCCACCCTGCCCTGCCCAGTGTATAGGCTCTATATGGGCCGAGATGGGGTTCAAGATTGGCCGTAAGCCCTTAGAACATCCTTATACCAGGAAATCCCACTCCTATGTAGCCAGCTCTGTGGCTGCAACATAGTCCTCAGGGACCTCAGCTCTCAAGTTAAAGCTGCTTCTAGTTAGTGCTGCCAAGTCTGTTCCACTCTGTGTCCTGGCCCTGCAGCAAAGTTGGGTTGTGTGGGCCCTGAACTATCCCTAGAAGCTCCTATAGCTCAGTCTCACTAACATGGACCCCTTCCCAAGGCAAATTTGCCTGTGTCCAAAAGGGTACCCTGAAGAATAGGGTCCAGAGCAGCAACCCTTGTTCATCTCACCTCCGAAGGCCTGGGCTGGTCACCCAGCCTGAACCATGAGCTCCCATAGATGCAGACTGGCCCCTTCTCAGTCTGGAATTCAGGATGCTGGGATCTGAATGAATCGCTGGCAATATTTAACCTGTAGGGAAGCAGTAGGTGGGATAACATACCTGTGGCTAGCCTGGCCCACGAAGAGGCGCTCTAGCATCTGTGCATCCTCAGCATGGACACCAGGCACTACTCCTCTGGAACCTGAAAATGCCCTTTCTCCTTCAGCAGCATCATAGAAAGAGGCAGGGCTGTCAAGTCAGGCACAGCTTCTAGTCTTTGCTCCCCCAGAGTTTGGAACATATGATTTCTTCTGTGAGTCCCACTTTCCTCTTCTGCAAAGCAAGAATTTTTGAAGCACCTACCTCATAAGGCTTTGGGAACATTGGATGAGCCCCAGCCTATGGAAGCTGCTCTGTTGTTGGTGGACATTGACAAAGACCCTCTCATAAAGGGAGAGGGAAGGGTAACATATACTAGGGAAGTGGGTAAAAAGCTTGACTGGGCTCAGACCTTTTCTTCCAGAGCATGTCCCAGGCCTGCTGAGGCCAAGACTCTGGGATTACAGCTGAAGGAAAAAGGCAGCCTTCTACCTGCAGTGCTATTGTGGGGAACAGTAAGCTGATCATGGCAGGTGTCCCACATTGGTCATCTCTGGAGACCTCTGAGGATGCTGACATCTTTGCTTGGATCCTGGCTCTGTCCTTGGCTCTGAGCTGGGCTCTGGGTTCTAAACTCTAGGTTATGGGCTTGGGCTGGATATACTCAGAGAGAATGCTGAAGAGTATATTGTTTGAGGGAATCATATTGTTAAGGCTTGTAAGTACAGGGCTTGGCACTGGATAAGTGATCAAAAAATAATAAATGAAAGAAAGAATGAGTGAATTCGCATTATATTTCATTGACTTCAGCCTCCTAATAGACCCTCTAAAAAGGTTAAGGATCTGTTCAAATAAGAAGGAGACAGGAGATAAGAGTTCCAATTCTCACTTTTTCTGCTCCTGACTTTAGTTAGCTGCTGTGACTTATGGTACTTACCTTTCCTCATTTACAAACAGCACAGGGTGACCTGTATAGGGTCTTCCAACTCTGGAGCCACTAGGTCATAACATGAGAGGTTAACAGGTGCTGAGAGCATAGAGAATCCACCCTGAGGTGGAAGAGAGGTCCTTGTGGATAGTAGTGGCTTCTCCAAACGTGAGTACACACCAGGTACTGGGAGAGTATTTTCTAGGGTTGGCAGAAGGGAGAAAGGCATCATGGGCAGTATTAGGAGTGACTGTGGGATCTGAATGTTGGTGCTATAGCTTCCTGGTGACACATTTCCCCTTACCATGTAACCCCATGAACTAATGAGCCTGGTAGCCATTTCTCCTAGTTTTGTCCCACTAAGAGCTGGGGAGAAGGTGAGGAACATACAGAAAGTTCATGGATGAGCAATAATAGGGTTTGTCTGCCTTTGGATCTGTGAGGCATCAGGTCTTGGGAGATAAGCTTCTGTTTTACCCAGGGGTCATTACTATGTAATGAACATCACTCAGGTCAATCCATATAAGGGAGGAACATGAGCTTTTAGAAACCTGAGGACAAGACCCTGTTGGGTCAGAGGCCCAAGAGCCTGGATGAAAGTGGGTTTCAGATCCCTAATGGCTGGAGGACCTCAGTGGTGGATGCTCACACTCCCTCAAAAGTGCCCTCTCATTAACCTGACAGAGCTGTGCCATGGAGGGGTCTGCATTTCCTTTGCCAGCTACCACTGTTTATCTCACAGCAGTGTATGTGCTTTTTGGTTTTTTGGGGGGGAAAGAGTCATGCTATGTAGCTCTGGCTGGCCTGGAACTTACTATTTAGACCAGGTAGGATCCTCCTGCCTCAGCCTCCCAAGTAGTGGGATTACAGAGATGTGCCATCATGCCTGACTCCAGCTACTCTTTACTCCTGACTTCTCAATTTCAGCTTTCCATAACTCTCCCTGACCCTTCAGGACTCATGACCCCATACTCAACGGTAAGACCTTTCTAGATGCATCTTTTTTATTGTCTACTCCTATTACACCTGCGGCTGTAGCCCTGTGGCATCCGATCCCGTCAGATCTCAGAAGCTAAGCAGGGTCTGGCCTGGTTAGTACCTGGATGGGAGACCGCCTGGGAACACCAGAAGCTGTAGGCTTGGGAGAAGGACCTGGCAACCCCCTCCCAAAAAAATCAATCTGCCGTTGAAAACCCTATGAACAGCAGAGAAGCACTGACAATAGTGTTTCCCCTGTTGTACAGAGGGTCGCTATGAGTTGAATACCGACTCGACGGCACCTAACAACAACAACTCCTATTATAATTGATTTTCCCCACATTGCAAAAGGAAGAATATGGTTTTCCATCTCCTGGTCAAGTACAGCATTCTTGTTCAATTGGCTGTGTTAGGGGACAACACAGTACAACATGGCCTGAAGAGGACACTAACAGACTCTTTGACGGCAGGCAAGGAGACTGCTTATAGTTGGGCAAGTAATACCTGCCCAAGGGAGTCTCATGAAGGGAATGGGTTGGTGCTGTGTCCTATCTGCATTACTTGGCAAGTCATACCTCTTTGTGGGGCTACATCAACCCAGAGGCAGGGAAAAATGGATACTTTTTGCACAAGTGGTCCTGTGATATATCAGGTCCTGTGATATACTTAGAAAAATGTATCTCTTATCTCTACCCGGTATCTGCTAGCCTTTGCTGCATAACAAGCCAACCATCTCCCCAATTTATGGCTCAAAAAATAATTATTTGTTACTTCTCATAAGTCCATTGGCTGGCCATGTGGTCAACTGATCTGAATCTGGTTTGGTTAATCTATCCTAAGTTTCTTTATGGAGATTCAGCTGGGACAGGGTGATCCAAGATGGCATCACTTGATGGGTCATAGTTCTACTTCTGGACATTGGTTGGTTGTCATTTGGGACTAAAGAGGCATCTGGGCTACGTGCCTCTTATTAATTAGCAAGCTAACCTGGACTTGTGCACAGGTCAGCTCAAGGTTCAAAGAAAACAAATAGAAGCATGCAAGACTTCTTGTGGTCCAAGCTCAGAATTTGCAGCCTCTTCTGCCATATTATTTTAGCCAAGTCACAAAATCCACTCTAGATTCAATGGATAGGAAAAAGACTCTTGAGGGGATATGTTTCACATCACATTGTGAAAGGGAGAATAAAGGAAGAATAATTTGCAGCTATTTTTGCAATCTACCACATACCACCAACTCAGCCACAATGTTTCATTAAAGCCAGGGAAGAGTGATCAGAGAGGGGACCTAGGCATATTCTAAGGGAGCTCTTGAGAGCAGAGACACATGGAGGTGCTCCTAAACTTTTTTACAGATTGGATATCCATAGATGTGAGTTCAACTGGGTGGGGAGGCAGAAAGAAAACATGGAGCTCCTTTTTCACTAAGTTCCCCTGTTTGGACTCTCACAATTCATATAACAAGAAATCCTCATAGTTACCAATGTTTCCTGGAAATTTATGTCCCTGAGAACACATTCTTAGCCAGCATGGTGCAGGGAGGAGCAGGAGGCTCCGATGTCTATGGCGAGAGCCCCCTCAATACCCCGACCTCCCAGTTTCTCAACCTCCTTCCTCCATGTGCATGACTCCATTCCTTACCGTCATACTACTTAGCAGCCCTTGCCTGCAGACACAACTGTGACCTTATCCTTACACAAACAGCTTTACCCCCCAAGTTTTATTTTTAGCATTTCCTATGACCAAAGCCTCATAGTTTCAGATACGCATACTTCCTTGCCCTCTTCTACTGTTCTCATTCTAATTGTGCCTGCAGCTCCTCAAGTGCTCCTTTTTCTCAAAGTTTTTCAGTCTTCTCCTGGCACTAGTTCCTGTCTTCTTTCCATGGATCCACTACCTTTACCACTGTCTTGTCAACATACCCAACTCCATCGACCTCTGTTTCCCCACTGCCGTTGTTAGCAAACTCCTGATCCTAGATCAGTCCAAGCATTCATCTTCCCTGTCTCTGCACACAGGGAGCTGAGGGACAATTGCTGAAACATAATAACCAAAATCCTACAAATTATGGTGCCTTTTCTGTCAGGCCCTTGACACTGCCCACTCATCCCTGTGCTGATCCCCAGCATCTCTGTCTCCTGGTTTCCACAGAAATTATTTCAGAATTTAATCCTTCTAGTCTCCTGCTTCACTATCTGACATTTCACTCACTATTTCAAACAAAACAAAACAAAAACAAAAACAACTCTAAGAAATAGAAACTGTCATATGGAAACCCCTTTGATGACCTTCTCTATCAATAATACATTGTAACCTCTCTCTGACTATTGACACTACCACTAAATGGTTCTCAAACTGCAGCTTTTCCTTCTGCTCTTGGGCTAGCCACTTCAAAGTTATGCTCCTATCAATTGTCATTTTAGGGTTATCTGGAGGGAGACATAGCTTCATGGCTGACGTGAAGGTCTTGATGTCATGTCAGGGCTTTTATCCCAGGCAAGACAAAAGCAAGATAAATCAGACCTTGTTTTAGGAAGAATCAAAGTTAATGCATTAGAAACCCCCAGAACAAAGTTGAAATCCAAAAGGATAGTGGAAGAATCAGAGGTCGGGCTGTGGGACAAGGGCTGAGTTAGAGGAGATGGTATCACAGGAAAAGCAGGCAGGAATGAGGAAAAGTGGATCTAGGTGAGTTTTCTAAGCAGCCATGGATATACAGATAGTCTTGCTTGGCCTTCAAGTGTCATATACCAAAGAGATTGACTTAAATGTGCAGATAGTGAGGCTACCAACTTCCTTTGTGGATGGGGGACATCACATTTTCCCTGGATTTTCCCAGGGGAAATGAGAATGTTCCTGAGAAGGGGGGAAAGTGGGAGAAGAGGATGTGGGTGAGGTCTTCTGCTTTCCTTCCTGGCCTATCCTCCTCCTTGACACTTGCACTGAGTTGATACTAAGGTTCTATCTTCTCTTTCTAAGTTTTGACAGTCAGACTGAAAGTGTGAGGGAGGCAGATCCTAGAGATCGTGACAGGATATCTTCCACATCCAGGATGTACTGCAGAATAGGTCTTGGCGTACAGTAGGACCTAAGTCAATATTTGAATGATAAATGATTATTGACACTCTGGGATTGTATGGAAGATAATTGATCCATTTATTGCTTTCTTCCATCCAGAGAAGGCAGTTTTGAATCCTGGCTCCATGAGCCTCCTTAAGCAGATCCTAAAGGCCAGATGAGTTTTGTTACCATACCAGCTCAGTCATGGCAGAGACACCATCCTCCACTCCCTCCACCCCACCTCAGAAGATGGTGCCCTTTTATGGAGAAATCTTGGAGTAGGAATTAAACACTTGTGCACTGGTCCTTTCATCATCACTTACTTACTGAATGAACTTGGGGCTTCAGTTTCCCCTGAGGATAATTGCATTAGTCAGTTAGTCAACCTTCTACTGCTGTAATGAAATATCTGGGATTATTAACTTATAAAATGAAAAAGGTTCCTATCCATGATTAAGTGGACCCATTGCTTTGTGCCTCTGGTATGGTTGCCAGATGGCAATGGTAGGAAGTGTGTGGCAGATAAAATAACTTACATCATGATCCAGGAAGCAAAAAAGAAAAGAAGAGAAAGGGGCTAGGATCCCACAATCTCTACAATAACCAGTGCACCTCCAAGGACCCAGTGACCCAAGGACCTCCCACAAAGCCCCTTCTTCTAAAGGTCCTTCACACCTCCACACAGTACCACCCTGGGAACCAAGCCTTTAACATATGGATATTTGGAGGATGTTCAACATCCATCCTATAGCAGTAATTACCTTTGCTGTTATAGAGTTTTTACAAAATTAAATGAGCTAATAAATTGAAAGAGTTTTGTAGATCATAAAACATGTTGCATGGGGGTAGACTGTGATGATGATGACAGTGGCATGGTGTTCAAGATAAGACAAAGTCTTAACAAGGCAAAATATGCAAGCCTTTTGAGGGCACAACCTGTGAGTGATCCTTCTCTGTAGTTGCACAGAGCCAGCAAGGGTAGTACATAGATGTTGAGTAAGTCATTAGATAGAACTAAATTTCCTTCTTCAGAAGGTCCTTAGTAATGACCCAGGTCTGGGGATTTTAGGCCCAGGGAAAGTATAGCTGTTCATCTCCTGCTGTTCCGTAGGGAACAGCTGCCCCTCTTTTTGTACACATCCACCCATCCCTCTGAGCCTCAGGGAGACACTAGAATCTGAGGTCTCCAAATTCACTGAGTGCCTTCTCTGTACTCCTTGCACCATGGACTGCTATTATCATTACCATGTGCAGTGTGGCCACCCGAAGGGAGGCAGATACACAGCATCAGCGTCTGCTAATCAATCACTCCCTTAGAAGCACTACTTAATGCAAGACTGAAAGCAACAATTATGCTAACTACAGCCACTCCTTGTTACTGGAATTTTATTCAGTAGGAGGGCTATGATTATTGTGCATCTATGTGTCATTTTATAGTTTTAAATTCTTAGTTATATTTGACAAAAAAATTGATCAATACATAAATTACAGTCCAACTCATAGATTCATACCATGAGTGGGATCATGGGATGCTCTCTGGAATGCCCATTACTACTCTCCCTCCCTGCATAGCTAGTCACTGAGGATGCCAAACCTCAGGACCCTGGGCACTCTTATAGGGCAATGTGAAGGGAAGTGGGAAGCTGTGGGTTTAGAAGTCCATGATAGGGCAAATTCGATTTGAGCCCAGGGAACAGACCCAAGGCTCAGAAAAAAAAAGACAACAAGTGCTCACACAATGATGGATGTGTCACAAGGACTCTCTGATGTTAGTGGACATTTTATAGCCTTCTTTCAGCTGGACTGCATGGGGGGGTGTCCTGGAAGGCTCTACCTCTCCCAGTCTAAGCATGGCTCAGGTTATGACAGTCCAGCCCACTCTCTTCTCCCTTCCTGTGCTCCTCCAAATGAACTCCGTGGTGCTCTGCCCTGACAGCCATATAACTTCTGGATCTATCTCCTCCCATCTCCACTCCTCCAGATATATTCTGCTCCCTGTGTGACTCTGGGTATGAACCTGGTAGAAGGGGTCAGACTGAAATAAGAGAATGTGAGGAGTCACAGGCCACATGTTCCATGACTTAACATTATCCAGTCAGCATGTTCCTGGAGTCCATTCTCATATTGGAGCCTTAGGCACCCCTGTAATAAATCTTTTATTCATCCATTTACTTAATAAATATTAATTGAGGACACAATGTACACCAGGCCAGTTTAGTCATGTTCACTGAAACAGGTGAAATTCTTGTGGGAACATTCTGGTAAAGCATAAAGTGTCAAGGCAGAATGTGTACAGAGTCAGAACTCTTGGTCTGCAAAAGATGGCACCTGGATCCACCCGCTTGTTCTATAATTTGGGTAATATATTTAATTTCTCTGTGCCTCATTTCCCAAATTTTTATTATGGAAGAAGTAATACTGATGGTAAAGGTATGATTTCATATTAGCTTGAACCATATGAAATTGCCACCATGCAGCCATTTTTGAATCACAGAGACATCAATTTCATATCGTTTAACCTTCCAAAGTCCTTAGCATAGGAGTTGGTACAAAACAAACTACTTAGTAAGTGGTACTTTTGCTTCTTATTATATGGGTGGCACAAGCCTAGTAGTGAGTTCTGTCACCTTGACTCTTTGTGTAGTGCTAACACTTGGATAGGAAGCTCTTTCTAGTACCACCAGGAAGGTTTTTGTTCAAGGTTAACATACCCAGTGGATTAGTTTTACTTAAGACTGGGAGACAATCATATCAGTGTTTGATAACAGTTGAAATCTAACCAATTGTGTCTAGGAGTTGGCATTTCTTTAGTTCTTACCCAAAGGGGTCTTACTTATATAATTTAAAGTTAACTATTAGTGCTAATTCATATTCTTCCAATTATTTTTAACAAAGTTTTATTTGTAAATTATAGGAAATGATGTGAAAATTATAGGAAATTGTAATAGAATGGAAATTATCTGTGTTCTTAACAGACAGTGTATCTATTAATCACACAATATGTGCACACATGTGCGTGCACACACACACACCCTAAAATGCCAGGAAGAGGCAGAAGCAGGAGCATGTTGATTCTGAGATGAGGTGAGTGTAGTCCTCAGTCCTCGAGGGACAGGAAAAGACAGGGAGGAAAGATGACAGTGTTTTCCAGGAAGCTTGTATTCAGAACACAGAGGGTGGAAGTCAGGACCCTCCTTGCTTTGTCTTCTATTGAATGACCCACATATGCAACACTTTCACTGGAAACACCAAAGGCTCTGCCCTGCCAGGAGCCAGGCCACTGGACCCCATGTCCAGGGTTCCTCCCATGCCAGCAGTGGTCTCTGCTCCAGTGTCCAGATGCGAAGAGCTAGCTGGCAATCGGTCAGCTTTGCCACGAGCACCTTGTGAGCAATGCAGGGTTCTCAGGGCTCCATGGGTTTTCTCAGTGCCTGTAGGGCTGTCCTTGCATTTCCTCCAGTCAGGACCTAGATTCTAGTTTTAAAGGAAGTGAGGCAAGGCTGTTAGCTCTGCAGTCTCTGGGGCCTTCTAACTTGGCAGAGCAAAAACATACTAATGCCTGCTGCAGCTATGAGCCCCTTCCTATTTTTGCTCATCTCCCTCCTTGAGCCTGCATCCAGTCCTTAAGAAAGAGTATGATGGGGTCTCTGAACTCCCTATGGCTCTTAACAAAGAAGCTGCATTTTTATATACAGAGTCAGTATGAGGGGTGGCAAAGAGAAAGCAAAATTACCCCATGGTTTGTCAGTCATTGCTTTAGAGCAGGAAAGCTCCACCCCACGTGTTGCACATGAGACAATGGCTGCTCAGAGAAGGGGAGGGGCTCACCCAAGGTCACACAGCTAGTCACTTTTCCTTGCTCTAATAAGCTTTTCTCTCCATAATACCGTATTAAGTGCCAAACCGTAGGCCACCCTCAAAGAAGAAGAACTAAAGAACCAATCTCAAAGTCTATATCTCAGCCACAGAACCCTCTGTGTTACGAGGCCCTAAGGAAATGCACCCCCCAAGTTTGAAGAGAGGAGGCCTCCTCTTGAAAAATCAGTTAAAATGCCCTCCTTTATGCACATGCCAACTTTGACTTCAAAAAGACTTTATTCCCAAGGATAAACAACCCCATGTTTGTGTAATATAATTAAGTAAAGGCATCTTTAAATGTCATACTAGCTTGTGCCCATTTCAAATTGTTACGCATCAACAGAACTTAACGAGATAGCCAAGCCTTCTCCTTGCTGTGAGACTGAGATAAGCCTCAGCACTGTGGGCCCTTTAATAGATTGCCAAAATAAAGCATTTTCTATGCAAATTATTCATGCAGTGGGACAGCTAATCGCTTGCCAAGAGCCCGCCCACCGCCTCTCTGCAATTAGTCGTGAAGTTGAAGGAGCTCCAAACTCCGCAGGCGCAATCAGGGCCTCCTGCTCCTATGGCTTGTTTTCAGGTTAGCAAAAGCTTTCTCTGTCCTGGTAGAAGGGCCTGGATGCTCCTGCAATGGAGACAGGGGCAGGAGGGGAAGCGGGGGCAGTAGGCAGAGAGCTGAAGGTAGAAGAGGGAGGGCTGTTCCTGGACCCAAAGTGTACAGTGTGCACTAGAGCAGCTATTGAACCCCAAGCCTCAGGTTTCTTATCTATAAAGCTGGGGTGGACACTGGTTTGAGAGCTCTGATAGTCTGGTATTTTGAGGACAAGTGACAATGAGAGTTGGAAGTAAGCTCAGCCCTCTCTCTACTCAAGGTGAAAGCCACTTTGGGCTCATGGGAAACCAGGAATTCAAGGTCAGGATGTTGTTATTGTTGTTGTTAGGCGCGGTTGAGTCGTCAGTATCCGACTCATAGGGTTTTCAATGGCTGTTTCAGGATTGCCTTGGGAGTGGATTGCCAGGTCCTTCTCCCACTTTTGTAGTGCTGGGAATTGAACTTGGGACCTCAGAGACTGCAGCGCAGCGCTCTACCCACTGAGCTAAATCCCAGCCCCAAGGTCAGGATAGGAATCTGGAATCAGGAAAACCTGCAGGACCCTAGCCCACCACTACTTCTATCCTGGCAACTGTCATCATTGGCTTAGGTGGTCCGTGGTGGATAAAGGAGACTCCTAGATAATCCAGACAATGATTGACATTCTTCCCCTCTCACTGAGGCCAGCCAACTCTCTTGAAGTGTCTCTCTCCCTCTCTCCTATCTGTCTCCGAGTCTCCGGATGTCTCTCTCTCCATAGCCCTGTTCTGTGGCTACCTCTCACTCTCTGCCCCTAACAGCTGGCTGTGGGAGCTTCCTGAAATGTAACCAGAGTGGACTGGGCCTGGGGAAAGAAGGCTGGGGCATCTCATCCTTGTACAGGCTTGTGCAGGGCAATACCCACAACCAGGGATCACACATTTCCTCCCCAGAGGGAATGGAGTCAAGACTCTAGCCCAGATGAGAACAACTTTGGCATCCAGTTCCAAGACTCAGTGAGATAGGCCATGCCCAAGTTGCCCAAAGGAGTAGCCTTGCTCAGTGAGAGATCCTGGAGCCTTCCTTATGAGGGCTAAAGTCACAAATGTGAGTGTATGCAGGAGAAAGAAGGGAATGCTTTCAGTGCCTGTGCATCTTCAAAGCTTATGGCTCCCTTGCTAGGTTAGTGCCTGGGCTAACACATGGGTTCTCAAGTCAATGGTTTGCTTACTTAAAAGAAGGCTATATTTCTCATTAGTACTTAACACATCCAAATGGCAGTCATTGAACCTAACAGAATGATGGCTGATGGACACTTACCTTTAATATTCTTCATCAGCGCATGATACACTGAGAGCCTCAAGGATGGCACAGATGAAAGGATCATTTGGTTGAGACCCCAGACCTTAGCTATGCTCCTCCCCACACTGACTGCTGGTGATTCTGATAAACCACACCAGTGAGAACTTGGGGCTGAGCTTCCTCTGAGGCCTGGGGCAGCTCCAGAAGTTCCTGTTAGTTCTCCCCTGCAGGGCTGAGGCACTGTATCCCCTTTTCCTAAAGAGGAAATGACCTAGAGGAGCAACCCCTTTAGCCTGTGTCGCTGCTTCACCTTGGAGAGGAAGGAACAGATCAGATTAGCCTTTGGGCTCCACCTTTGGGACGTATGAAGATGCTGAAGAACTTCAGCAGCTCCAGCCACTCATTCTGGTCTCACTGTCACATCTAAAGGGCTCCAGGACTGAAATTTTTAATTGTTTTGGGAGGTCTGGGGATGTGGCTTGGTGGTAGAGCGCTTGCCTAATTGTTTTGGGGCTCAGGGCTCTGCCAAGTCACATGGCCGGGACACCACCTCTCTAAGCTTAGAGCTGTCCTTTGCCTAGATCAGCTTTGCCCCATCAGCCTCCCATAGCCCTTGTGGCCAGGTCCTGCTACCTGTTGACACCCAAACTTCTTTGCACTGGTCCTGGCTCAAGAAGGAACATGGCTCTGAATTCCCCCCATCACAGTCCACAATCTGCAGGGTCCTCCTCTCTGTGGGATCAGGGACACTGAGGCTGGGCTGGGTCATGCTTGGTGTTTGCACCTTACCTCATAGCCCCCTTGTTCTTATTGCTTGAGCTCCCACGTGGCAGCTGAGACATGGTGAGGTGCAATCAGGGTAGGCTCTCTGTACCCACTTCATCTTAGACCACCTCCACGTCCAGATCCCTCTACAGCCCTTTTGTCTCATAGGCGTGCTCATTCACATGCAGAAACATGACCGAGCTGGTCCCCTAGTGCCTGCAGCTCTGGACGTGTGGGTCTGGATTGGAGGAAGGCAGAGCTGTGGAACCCGGAGCCCTCTCACAGAGGGAAGGCCTGGGAGGGTGCAGTGATAGAGATTGGGCCAGCAGGGTGAAGGGAGAAATGAGGCACAGCGGGAAATGTGGGCTCCTGAAGAAATTTAGTCTGCTCAGGAAGTAGTCAAAGCCTGATCCTCTGCTTTGAGAAAGAAAACAAATAGGTTCCCTCTACCTTCTTCCATTTCTCTACTTCCTTCTCCTCCCTTCTGGATCCCATGGCCTCTCCTGTGCAGGTGGGCTGAGAGTCAGCTTTACTATGGATCTCACAATAATAGGGGACTAGTCTTGGACCCCATCCTCCTATGGAGCACATCAATGCTACGGAAAGCGCATTCTGGAGCCCTGTATGTCCAGAGCTTGTCTGCGGTCTTGGCCATGTGCAGCCTCCTTCCACACGGGACATGACCCCTGTGAGCATAACCCTGGCAGCCTCTTTCCTGCCTCTTTGCTGGCCCCCCTAGTGTTGTCCAAGTGCCTTGTGCCCACTAATGTTCAGGACATACACTCTGTGACTAAGGGGAAATGTCCCTACTTGTTAGGGCCTAGGTATGTGTATACTTAATCCTCACCACCCCCAGGTGATTCTAAAACATGGCCAGGAGTGGGAACTCAGATCCTGTGATCTTCTCAAACTTCAGCCTGACAGTCTTCCAGAGAGCTGGATGAAACATAGACTCTGGGGCCCCATCCCTCTAAACTCAGATTCAGGATGTCTGAGATGTTTCTACGAAGCTCCCAGACAGTAGAAGCTGCAAGTTCACCACACTTAGAGTAGCAAGGGTCTGGTCCAACCTGTCATTTTCCCCAAAGAAAGACTGAACTAAGAGCTAAGCTAGTCAGAGATGCTGGCTGTCCATCCAAATGCCCAAGTCTACAAAGGCTTAAGTTTCTACATTCGGAGGGCAACAAAAATCAGGCCAAAACCAGCAGCCCGCGTTGCCACATCAGGCCTCAGTCCTGGCCTAGATGGCTGTGCATGAAGAGTGTGAGCCACTGCCATTGGCTGGTCCCTCGTTGACAGATTGTCATTAACAGCAGAAACTTGGCCAATGGCAATCAATCAGAGAACCCGCACTGCTTTAAATACCAGCAGAGCAAACAGCCTCAGACAAAGCTGCGCCATATATCAATTACCAAGAGGCTGCGTGCTCCTCTGGGTGGAGGCAGCAGGAGTGAGCGGCCAGGGCTGCTGCCCCAGCTGATAAGGGCCCTTATTGTTCGGGGACAGCTGGCAGCCCGATAAGGGCCTGCTCGCCTGAGATAATGGCAGTGGGCAGGCGCCTCGCGGCAGTTTAGAATTTCTTGGGTCTCCAAGAAAGGTTCTATTAAGCCCACTGACCCCAATTGAATATTAATTAGCTAATTAACAGATTTATTGTTCCACGCCGTTTCTGGAGAGGCCATTTTTTTCGAGTGCCATTATTTTTGTAAATGATTTTTCGCATTGTGCATAATTGAATCTTTGCAGCTGCCAGCATCTTCTGCATGATTTGGCAAAAAAAAGGAAGCAGAAGCACTTAGGGCTTTCTCCCCTCACCCTCTCTCTGAACAAATGTTTTCAGCCCCTCCTGCTAATGCCAGAGGAGGGGAGCGGGAGGGCGGTCTCTGTTTCACAGGTTTATTTTTTAAGCTCAGCTGCAACATCCACACTCTTTTTTCCTGCCTTTGGTAGGCAGCTGAGGGCTGAAGCACTCTGGGCGGTCCTGTACCAGCCCTTTGTCTGGCTGTCTTCAAACTAGCCGGACTTAGCTTTTTTCAGCCCCAACTCCTTGATGCGTAGTGCTTTCTATTAGGGAGTAGATGGGGGAACCAGGCCTGAGCTTGTCCCACACATTGCTCTGAATTTCTCGAAGTGGAGCCCTGGCAGGTCTCTGCCTGTGTGCCTTCCCCTATCTACCCCACTCCTCTCTACTGGGGCCTACCATGGTTCTGGCTGCTCTAGGGAAGCACAGTGCCCATCGCAATGCCTCTCTGATGCTCTTTAATAAGTCTTTGCTCTAAATTTCATACCAGGGTTGCCTGATTCCCTGGAGCTGGCATTTGCCCATAATAAGTTGACCCAGATGGTCCCACCGGCGAATGGCTGATTGAATCAAGCCAGTTCCTCTGCAGAGGGTCTGGAGTGGGAGGGTGTGTGTGTTGGGGTGGGGCCGGCATGGGCGGCTGGGCAATATTGTCAGGCAGCATTGGGGAGCCCCGTTGTACCTTTCAGCTCCTTCCGCATGGGTAATGAAGCCAGGGGCAGGCAGAGACTCCAGGAATATTAGTCAGGGCCCCCTGGTGGGCGAGCCTAAGGAAGGCTTGTGCTCAGGCTCTGCCCCTGGCCACCAGGGGCTGCAAGGCTTTATTGGGATTTTTTATTAAGCTGCATCTTCCTGCCCCCACTTCCCTATCCCTATCCTGCTGTTTGTGCTCTGAAAGAGGAATTCTAAGGGCTTCTCTGAGGAGGGAGATGAGTCAGGAAGGAGTTCTCTGCAGACACTGGCTAGGACCCCTCTCTACCCCTTTCCTTCCCTCTGAACTGGAATAAAGTACAGCAGGCAGACCAACAGACTGTCATGGGCATCACCTCTAGGTGCAAAAAGTGTAGAAGAACAAAGTAAGGAAATGTGTATGTTAATTAGCTAGATGTCGCCCTTCTTTAATGTATATGACCTTCAATATATATGCACTTCAAAAAACTTTATGTTGTGCATGGTAAATACATACTATTTTGTCAATTTAAAAAATTTTTAGGATAGACACCTAAAGTCTAGCTAAGAACAGGTAGTGGCCCTAAGAGTTGAGGCGAGGGTCATTCAGTCTCTGAGCACCTCTGGGGATGGAAACTCCGTACCCCCAGGCAGCTTGTATCTAGAGAAGGGTCATGATTATACAGAGCCTGCGTGCTGCTTCCTGAGCTCCCACAACCTCCTTCTCCCTGTGAGATCATTCAGCTAGTAACAGTAACAGTCATGATAGTAACTAGCTTTAATCTAGGAGCTGCTCTGTGCTACGCTCTGCACTAGGTGCCTTTCCTGTGTCACTTTGCTTAGTTTTCCTACTGTCTCTGTGAGAAAGGGAGGATTCGGAAGTACAGAGTTGTGAAGTGACCCATGCAAAGCCATCGAGGAAAGTAACAGCACCAAAGACTAAACCAGCTTTGCCAGATGCCAGAGTCCCATTTAAATATACATATTTTTTAGTACACGGAATAATGGGTTTCATTAGGACATTTCTGCGCATGCATATCGTTGTACATTATTCATGTTCACCCCTGTTTCCCTCTTGTGTCCTCCCTCACCCCTCCTGCTGATCCCCTCAGAGCCCTGTTTTTGAGCCCTCTATACCACAGTGTGGCTGGGATTTAGCTCAGTTGATAGAGCGCTGCGCTGCAGTCTCTGAGGTCCCAAGTTCAATTCCCAGCACCGCAAAAATGGGAGAAGGACCTGGCAATCCACTCTCAAGGCAATCCCGAAACAGTCAGCCATTGAAAACCCTATGAAGGTCGCTATGAGTCAGATACTGACTCGACAGCACCTGACAACAACAACAACATACCACAGTGTGGAAATCCCAGCCTGCAGGGGTCTGCAAGGAAAACCAGCTCACCTACAGTAGGCGAGGAGCCTCATCTGGCATGTTTCCTGTCCTGGACCTTTATGCTGAATGAGGCCCAAAGCCCCAACCAAGGTGGTCTTTCCAGGAGAGAGCAGAGCAAGCTCCTACCATTCCCCAGTTTAGATTCTATACCCTGTTAATGCATCCTGGGTTGGCAATAAGGCTCTCAGCAAGGGGTTATGCCCCTCCTCCAACCTTCCATCCACCGGGGTTACTCCTTTGAAAAGAGACCAAAAAGATCTTCTTTTACAAGACTCTAAATTTTAGAAGAATTTTGCCTGATCGTCCCCAAGGTGCCAGAAGTATAGATTTTCCTATACCCCCAGAAGCTTCCCAGTCACCCCCTTCTCTGATCCCAGTGACAGTCCTCCTCTGGGGTTAGTAAGAGAAGGTCCTCCAGCTAAGAGGCCAGTGAGCCTGAGCAGACCTGGCCTGCCCTTCTGTCAATGTGACCCAGTCAGGGCCCTCTAGTACGGGCAGTGCACCCCCTGCTGGCCTCCATGGAGGCCACAAGCCACACCTTAGGTCTTTGGGGAACATTGCTTCCAATTTCCTATTTTGCAGAGAAGTGGGGCTTCAGAGATGGAAAGAGACCTGCCCAAAGTCACCTGGCCATACTAAGAGACTCAACCATGCTCTACTCTCTGCATCCCAGGGAGGGGCCAGATCAGCAAACGCTAAATGGTCATGGGTCTGGGAAGCCAATGGTTGTAGTTAGTTGAGAGGACTAAGAATCAGAGCCTAGCTCTCTGGAGAGGGCACCTACTGGCCCAACAGCCACCCCAGTCAGGCTGCCTGGCTTCCTGTGCTCCTTCCCTTGCCAAGTTCCAGGAGTCAGTCTTACTTAAACCCCATCCTTCTGCTCCCTGCCCTTCCTTAATGGGGTTCTCAAGGCTCTCCACAGGAATCCTTTCATTAGATGGGACAATCTAGGATCCAGTAAGCAAATCTCTGTCCTCTGGTAATGCCACCACTGAGGGAGTTTCAGAGGTCCTGGGAGGAGTCTCAAGTCTATGATTCATCACACATAGGCTTAGGAGCTTTGGGCAAGCCACACCCTCTGAAACCCATTCCTTAACTGTAGGGTGGTAATAATAATGCTCATCCTCACTCCATGCAGCTGTTAGGAAAATTAAGCAAGAAGAGGGTTCGTGTTTCCCCAATTGGGGTACCCAGTGATGTGCTGGAGCTAGCCAATGTGACAGGAAGGGCAAGGGCCTCTTCACCCAACTGTTTAACTAAGAAGGAAGGAATTTAAAAAACGTATTTTAAAAAGCAGGGCTAGGAGGATGGATTTCCCTTTGGTGGGTAGTACCTGGAAGTAGCAGCACTGGGGACTTCTGGGGTGCTGGCAATATTCCTTTCCTTCCTTCCCTTCCCTTTCCTTCCTTCCTTCCTTCCTTCCTTCCTTCCTTCCTCTCTCCTCCTCCTCCTCCCCCTCCTCCTCTGCCTCTCCTCCTCCTCCTCCTCCTCCTCCTCCTCTTCTTCTTCTTCTTCTTCTTCTTCTTCTTCTTCTTCTTCTTCTTCTTTCTTCTTCTTCTTCATCTGGGTGCTGGTAATGTACTTGTGCTCATTCAGGAAAACCTGTTGAGCTCTATTGTTATTAGAACAATTTTGTTCCTATTATACTTCAATAAAAAGCATACTTTAAAAAGACATGATAAACTGGAATACAAAGATGCACATGAACTTTCAAGACAAAACGTGAAATTTAAGAAACATCGTACATATATGGAAGACCACACTCCTCCAAGACTCCCTGATACCTCTTACAATTGGGGTCCTTCGGGGGAACTGTGAGGCTCACATGAGGGTGCTGGTGCATCGGGGTGGAGGACTCCCAATGGCTTCAATACAATGGTAGAAAAGAGGGTTGCAGCAGATGGGCCAGGGGAATTCTCAGGCTCCCATTTTTCCTGTAGGCATGACTTCCTGCAAGCGTCCATGTACCAGAAGACTCATGTCCTTTCTAAGAAAGGAGAATGTGGGATGTGCAGCCTCAGGCTCAGGCCAGCAAAGGCCCTATGGCAGGCTCTCCATAGAACCCAGTCATCTTATAGATGACTCATAGTTTACTGAGGAAAAACATCTTAGCTACAAAGGGTCTGGGAAACAGGAAAAGATGGAAAGAGAGTAGAGAGAAGGTCAAAGGGAGATGGAGATAGAAATGGGAGAGGAAAAGAGGAAGAGATGAAGAAGAGACAGAGGGGGAATCTCAGAGGAGAGACAGAAAGCATTGCCAGGGAAAAGGCTTTTCAGTGGGCAAGTGTGGCTGTCAAAGCAGCCAGCATGGGGCATCAGCGTTTCGTTCATGTGTCCAAGGCAGAGGAGGGGAGGGAGACTAGATGTGATGGTTCCTGCAGACGTTGCCAGGCCATGCTTGGAGCCGGGGCAATCTGAACCGCACAAGCTACCTCTGGGGCCTGCTTTTGAGAGCCTCTCCTGGCTAGTGCCTCAGCCTTAGAGAAAGGTGACCTCTAGATTTTGCCTGCCTAACAGTTGGCTCATTGGAGCACTCTGCTGGGGCCTCAGCTGGGCTTTGATCCCAATTACAACCTGCAAAGGTATGGCTCTTCTCAAGCAACAGGGCCAGGAAGGCTTGAGGATGCCAGAGTGGATGGGAGTGAATACAGTGCTGGAGAAAGATTGGCCATTCATTACCTGCAGCGAAAGACTCTCTCGAAACAAGTAGATCTGATTACAAAGTTTCAACATTTCCTTGCTGTCTGGAGGATGACGCCTATCTCCTTAGCCTGACATGAGAGCCTCTTTGAGCAACCTTGCCTCCCTCATCTGAGGCTTCTGTGTTCTGTGTTCTGTGTTCTGTGTTGCAGGCACATGGAGCCCTGGGCCACCCTCTGACCAAGCCCCACCCACTCACCCCTCTATGCCTTTACCCACTGCTTGATGTACTCATCCTTCTAGGTGTCCTTTGCTCAGAAACTTTCCCTTCTCCCAGGATGTTAGTCTCCTTCTGTCCCTTCATTCTGCACATGCTGTTCAGAGCTCTGACTAGACACCAAGCACACTGAGTTATGGTTTTTAACAGGCTGGTCCCTGCCCCCTGCCCCCCCTACCCCCCTGCCCCATGATATTTCCTGAGGGCAAGGCCTTTACTTCATTTGTCTTTGGCATCTCTCTTACCTTACACTACATTAAATACTTAATATGCTTTGGATAGTTAGAAAGATGGCTGGAAAGAGGGATGGAGGGATGGATGGGTAGATGGGTGTGTGAGTTAAATCAACCTCATATTTTCCTGTTTTAGTCACTACACTGCACTGAGGGCTTTTCTTTCCACTTTACAGGTAAAGAAATAAAATACACTGTAATATAGGTAGATGGTACACAGGAGAGATTGGAGGTCAGCTCTTCTGCTTCTTGGGACAGGAGACCTGCTCTGTGGCATCTTAGGTATAGAACATTAATGTAAGCAGTAAACAGTGAAAGGGAAGGAATGGGAATTGTTCTGTGAGGATTCTGAAGAAGGGATGGCCCTCATGGCAGAAAATACCGGAGAAGAGGTAGGTACTAAGCTTCTTCTTGCAGAAAAACTATCTATAGTTGTGAGAGGAGGCCTTTCAGGTTAGATCGTTGTTGTTAGGTGTTGTTGAGTTGCCTCTGACTCATAGTGATCCTATGTACAACAGAATGAAATACATCCCTACACTGTGCTAGGCCCAGCACTACATCAGTGCTTCTCAGATATTCATAAGGTTTTCAATGGCTCACTGTTTCAGGATTATTTCAGAAGTGGGCTGTCTCATCCTTCTCCCATTTTTGTTTTGCTGGAGATCAAACCTAGGGTCTCAGAGAGTGTGGAGCAAGCACTCTACCAACTGAGCTAAATCCCAGCCCTTCATGTCAGAGGGAAGCCTGTAATCTTGATTAGTTGAAACAGAAGAGGAGACTGTGGGAAGTGGAATGTGTTTAGAATTGAAATGGGAGACAGGGGTGATGGGGTCTGGGCATCACCTAGTTGGGATTAGGAGCCTGGAGTGTAGATCTATTCTGGGACTTTGGGTTGGTGCTACTTCCTCTGCATGGAGCTTTTATCCTTGCCCAGACATTTCCTTGCAAATATCAGGAGGCAGATCTTGAATGTGCACAGGACTGGTGGAGTGCAGGAAGGGGAGTTAGAAAATAGCACCTCATTCTTCATGGTGAAGGTAGTGTTGAGGGTCACCAGAGAGAAAACCAGTAGTGGAGGGTAGAGTCCAATCCCTGCTTGGCCAAGAGGTTATATTGGGAAGGCTTTGAAGTCTCCAACAGAGCAATCATTCCTCCTTTTTTTCTTTATGTTCTTCCTTCAACAAGGCTTGATTATGAACATTGGTGTGCATATTCTGCTGGTAAGGCTGGGAAGAAAGCATGCAAGGACAGCTCACACCACATGTCACTTGGAAGGAAACTAAGAGGATTCTAGAATGTGGGAGAAGGAGAGACCTAAAGAACAATGTATCCCAGTACTCAATGAATACAGAAGGAGTAGAGCCAGATGGAGTCCGTGTAACAGAAGGCATGGCTGTAAGGGGTGGAGAAAATCTAAGGAAATAGTGGCTAGGGAAGACCCTAGCTGCTTGCTGGTGAGGGCTTTAGCCCTTGGAAGCTCTCCAAGCCAGAAAGCCCCCTTCTGTTATCTCTCTGACCTTGAGCACTGATCCTGCTTATGTGCAGACATAGCACAGCTCTATGTGCAGCAGGGAGAGCATACTAACATAAATAATAAATAATCTTTCCCTTCTCACAAGAAAATACACTTTATCTCATTTTTCCCCTGACTCATAATAATGTTTACTGTTATAATAAATACCCAATAAAAACAGCTTGAGAGGGTCATGAGAGGCTGCAGTGTTCCTGAGAGACACTGAGTCACCTTGGCCTCTCTGACACTAACTCTTGGTGCTGAGTAATCTTTCTTTCTTCTTTTTCTTCTTCATCCATTGACCCTGTGACTGCTGGACAGACACGACAAATCCAGAGCCTAAGATGGAAGCCCTAAGTTAAAGCAAAAAATGTTATGAATCAAATTTACATTTAGCCTGAAATTAAGAGTGCATAGTCTGATTTTTTTAATTTTGTTTTTCCACTTCTCTGTTTCCAGGCAGTGGAGGAAGGGGAGGAAGACAAGGGTTACATCTTCTGGAATTAGAGGCACTTGGGCAAGGGCCTTTCTTTGTAGAGCTGAGCTGCCTCTGAGTAGTGAGCTCCTGTTTTCCAGAGGGAGGGCACATCATCATTCCAGGTGGTGCTTTCTATCACCTCTTCACTCTGCATCTGCTCAGGAGCCAAGAGAGTTCAGCTCAGGAAGCCTAGGACCATGGACAGCTCCAGGGAGAGGCTGTGTCTGCCTCCCCCAGCCTAGAGCATGTTTAAGACTTGGACCCTGGTGAGGAGTTTTGCAGCATGATGGCCTCAAATGTGCTCGTGCCTTCCCTCCATTAGGGTCTTTCAGTTCCTCTTTAGCACCTCTTCACCCAACTCCACCAGCCTGAGCCCATGCTGCCTTGTCCCCTCCAGCCTTCTTGACCTCACTGGGATGTTGGCCCAAAGGGAGAAGAGCCTCTGTCGTTATCCAGATAGGTTCTGTGGGGAAGCCCTGTCCAAGGTGGGGCTGGGTAGAGGGTGAGAACAGGGCCCCTCCTTGAATGGGAAGTGTTTAGTAATTAGCCTTAATGAGGAGGGAAGGGTAGCCCATTTCATTGCAAGGAAATGGGATTTTTAAATCATTTCAAGGGCTGCATCAGCTCTAAATGGTCTGTAGTGGGGCCTCAGAGAGGCTGATAATTAGCTCTCTTGTCTCTAATGAAATCAGAGGGGCAGAGAAGGGGGGTCACTTAATGAACACAGGATTAGCTTCCAAATAGGCCCTAAATAAAGAAGGCAGGTGCAGGAGAGGGAGTGATGGACAGACTGGGGCCAGCTGAGCCCTAGCAGAGGGGCAACAGGCCCATGAGAATGTGGAGAAGGGATCCAAGTTCCCCCAAGTCTTATGGAAGTAGTGACGACTCCCAACTCTACTTTGTGCAAAGTCAGCCTCACTTCTTTACTCTGAAAGAGAAGCTAGAAGTAGATGGTGGTCTGGTGTCCCTAGAAAGGGAAGCAAGGGCCTATTGTTACCTTGACTGGATTTGGAAACCCACAGCCCTGCATGAAAGCCTAAGTGAAGCAGGGAGTAAAGTCCACAGGAGCCAGACAGAGCACCTTGCCTCCAGGGGGAGCCTCCTGGGGCACATCATTGGCAGCAGACAGGAGCGCACACACCCCAGCCAGTGAGGCACAGCTGAGAGAAACTCAGCAGCCTCAGCTCACTTCTGGACCCAGGAACCAGAATGGTCCTATAGGAGCTCCAAGGTTGAGCTTCAAGTCTGAGCTCCTTCTGCATCAGAACAAACCAGCCAGGCTGAGAGGGGTGAGGGCTGGAGAAAAGGAAAGTGAAGGCTGGTCCTGCCAACTCCAGATGTCCTATGGCCCTTTGGGCATTGCAAATTCCTGCTTTTACAGCAAATTGTCTTTTTCCCTAGAAAACTAGTCATGCAGAGTCTGCAGAGAAACCTGCTTTCTGGATGCATGTTCTATGCAGGGCAGTAATTCCAAGTGTTCAGAACAATCACACTAGAAACCCCAAGAGCATCCCTGGAAGCCATTTATCCAGACAATGTGTCCCCAGTTGGTGGCATTATGGGGCAGGAAGACTGGTGAGGGCAGTAAGAACCCAAACCCAATTTCTTGGCATTTTAAGGAATAATATTTATTAACCTGGAAAACAAAGGGGGAGAGGCACTGCACAGGTGTTAGGGCCATGTGTAGATTCCTCTCATCCACCTACTGTGTGTCCAAGCAAGATCCTAGGCTGGAACAGAAGTCACAGGATGCAGGTGGCAAAGCCCTGGGTCAGCATAAGGGCCAGGAGACCAGGTTCCCATGTGTCACTGGAGCTTCAATTTCCTCTCTGAGCCTCAGTTTCCCCAAAATGAGCCCACTGGATAAGATGATCTCTAAGGGTGGGCAAGCAAAAGTCATCCGTACTCACTCTGTCCAAATAGGCTTCCTTCCAGCCATCTCCTGCCATGTGGCAATCTAATGCTTGTTATTATCTATTGATGTGTTTATTGTTTGTCTTCCCCAACAGACTATAAAGCACCAAGGGTCCCATATGCCTTACTCACCGGTGTTTCCAACCCCTGGCCCCAGCCCTTGATTCCTGTCTGTTGACAGACTGATGGGCTTGTTTACTGACTAAATGATGCAGCATTAGGGCCTGCTTCATGGATTAGCCTCTGGCCTAGGCTTGGACAAGTTGCCTGCAATGTTTCTTTTGCCCAGCACCAAGCCCTCAGAGGCGTGTGTGTGTGTGTGTGTGTGTGTGTGTGTGTGTGTGTGTGTGTGTGTGTTGGGGCTGGAGGGTTGTAGAGAGAAACAAGGATGGAATAGGGACCTAGGATCTGTGTGAAGAATAAAAGCTCTGAACGCCTGAATCCTTCCACTGCCCTGGGCTCCGTTAGGGAGTGGTTCTACCTAGGAGTTACCTGCATAGAATGTGGAGTCAGACCAGGTCTGAGTTCAAATCCAGATTCAGTTATTAGAACAGCTCTTTGAGCCTCAGTTCCAACTGTAAAAGGGGGGAGGGGCTGAGCCAGAAAGAGGCTTAAATGAGTGAGGCATGTTTATATTTATGAAAGCCTACTTTGCTAGTCTGGGCTGGACTTTTCTGCTGGTTTAGGATGCAATTCCCCCATATATCTGTCAGTTTGTCATGCTGTGGGGGCTTGCGTGTTGCTGTGATGCTGAAAGCTATGTCGAGAGTTTTTCAGATACCAGCTACCAGCAGGACTGCCCACAGTGGACAGGTTTCCAGCTGAGCTTCCAGACTAAGGCAGACTAGAAAGAAGGACCCGGCAGCCCACTACTGAAACTGTCTCAGTTCCCCAGCACCTTCAGGCTCTGGGATACCAAACTGTACTTGCTTGAGCTGTAGAAAATCCCAGCCCCTCCACACAGCCCCCCATTCTGCACACTGAACAAACTCGGAAGGCAAGAGTCTGTAACAAGGTCCAGGCGGGATCCTCTGGACCAGCCAGCATCTCTCTGGAGTCAGCCAGCTTCTCTCTGGTTGTGTCACAGGCAAGACATGGAGATGGAGGGAGTGCTGCCCCCAGCCTCAGTGCCACAGGCAGCCAAAGGGCTCCTGAGCCTCTGAGGGGCCCAGACTTACCCTGAAAAAGCCATAGCTCTACAAAGCCCAGCATCAGCAGGACAGTTGTGGACCTGGACCAGAGTACATGAGCTCAGAGAACCAGCACCCACTTGGGGCCTTGGGGAGGTGTGCAGCCTGGGGTCTGAAGAGAGGGAGGAACTGGTATTCTGGGGAACCACAGCATCTCAGGGGGTAAAAACCAGTTCTCATGAAGAAAAAGGGAGTGCCCAGAGTAAAATCCACTTGGGAGGGTCCAAACTATTTGAATAGAAGTCTCTCTCCTTATAAAGCCCTAATCCCATTGGAAATCAGTTTTAAAGGCTAATTTCTCTCTCCTGAGCTGCAGGCCTGCTCCTTTCCTGAGCCTGCTTGGGCAGCCCCGATGGCTGCTCTGAGCAACAGCTGGGTCTGCACCTGAACCCTTGGAGGGTCATGAAAGCATAACCCAGGTACAAGGAGCCTCATCAAAGGATGTCCCATGCTCCAAGAAGGGGATACGGGTGGCAAAAGTCGGGGTTAAAGGGTAGAAAGTTTGTCATGAACTGTATTATTTGAGCACTGGACCCAGCCAGGAGGGGATTGTTTGTCAATGTTGGAGATGTGGGGGCTTTTGTTGTTCGGTGCCGTCAAGTTGTGTCCAACTCATAGCAACCCTTATAGGGTTTTCAATGGCTGATTGTTTCAAGATTGCCTCAGGAGTATCCTTCTCCCAGTGGGGGCTCTAGGGAAGTTAAACATGGTGGCATCTGCAGCCATAGCACCCTGGCATCCGATCCCGCCTGATCTTTGAAGCTAAGCAGAGTGGGCCTAGTTAGTCCTTGGATGGGAGAACACCTGGGAATACCAGATGCTGCAGGCTAGGGAGAAGGACCTGACAGCCCACTCCCAAAACAACCTGCCATTGAAAACCCTATGAATAGCAGAGAAGCACTGACAATAGTGCTGGGCATGGCACAGTGTCGGAGAGTGTTTCATTCTGTCGTAAACAGAGTCGCTATGAGTTGGACCTGACTTAATGGCACTTAACAACAACAAACATGGTGGCAGGAGTTAAGAGCTGCTGCCAAGTTGAGGACAGACACACTGGTCAGATGGCCTGACTTTGGATGTGTTACAAAAATGACATTGAGAGGAAGGAGCTCAAGAGTAATCTACCCTGGTGGTACCAAGAGTCCAAAAAAATCTGGGATACCCTTTGTCCTCGTGTCCCAGGACAAAAAGCTCCCACTCTTGATGGGATAAGGTCATATGAAAGTCTGCCCCCAGGGGCCAAAGGCAGAGATGAGGTTTGCTCCTAAGGTTTCTGATTACCTCGCTCTTTTCTGGGTTTTATTCACCCCCTTCTATGTGTGTGCATATGTTTCATCTGATTATTTTCTCATGATAAACTAGGTTTGACCAAGTACTTCTCTGAACCAACTCATCTTCGTATCAGTTCATCTTTTCTCTTTCATTTTCAGGAAATTCTAGTTTTAAAGATAACAAATAACTAACTATTGACTCACAGACATCATTCCTTCACTGGCATTTTCTCCAAGGGTGATGCACAGGTGAGGAAGCATCTTTCCTGAGCCTGCCCTCACTTGGTACCCCAGAGAGGCAATACTGGGGATCACTCGGTGTCATATTTAGTTAGCCTGGCCATCAATGGTCTCTGACAGCATTAAGGGAGAGAGCAATTATCTCTTCATAAAGATGAGATTTCCCAGGCAGAGAAGTGAAATGCCTTCTGCCAATAGCCCCTACATGTCCCAGGATGGGGGACAGGCCCAGGGCCAGGAGAGAGGACCCAGGTGAGATTTCATGATGGATCCTGCAGCAGCATCAAGACAGAAATCAAGCCTCTTTCCAAATACTGACTTCAGATTAAGGACTGGAGACAGAGAAGATACCATATTCCATGGGGCCCAGGAGCCTAGAAATGGTAACTCAGACACCAGGCCACCAAGGAAAGGAAGGAGGGGAGATGGGATCCTATGGGCTGGTTGTGGGGTTTTGTGTGGGTTTTGTGTGCAGCTGCAGTACAATAATGTCTGGACCCATGTGCGCCAGGCCTCTAATGGCTCCTGCTCAGCTCTCCCTGGCCTCCACCTCCCATCATCTTTAGGGGGCTGCAGTCCCAAGGAGAACCAGTCCAGGACAATTCACACCCTATACTGAGTGGCTGGGAGGAGGGTCAGGCTCTGTGTGTGTGTGTGTGTGTGTGTGTGTGTGTGTGTGTGTGTGTGTGTGTTACTGGGGGGTTGAACCCAGGGCCTCACGCTTGCATGCTTTGCAAGTGCTATACCACTGAGCTGCACCCCCAGCCCATTTTTTTTACTTTTTGAGACAGGGTCTTCCTAAATTACACAAACTGGCTCTGGTCTCGAACTTGCGATCCTCCTGCCTTTGCCTCCTGAGTCACTGGGATTACAGGCTTGTGCCACTGTGCCCAGCTTCTGAAGGTCAGGGTTTACCTGGGTTACCTCTGCAGGGTGTGAGTCTTCTCCAGGTACAGAATCTCCCAACTCCAGTAGCCATGTCTGCCTTGCCTCGGTTGCCTTGCTAGAG
The DNA here is from genome assembly GCA_007922755.1 of Pedetes capensis. Classification (NCBI taxonomy): domain Eukaryota; kingdom Metazoa; phylum Chordata; class Mammalia; order Rodentia; family Pedetidae; genus Pedetes; species Pedetes capensis. The sequence continues at coordinate 37,566 of VMDO01002994.1, forward strand.
AACGAGTTGGTCTCTGCTGCCCCTCCCCATCCCTAGTCTGATTTCACACTGTCGAGGCACGGCCTGTGAGGCCTCGTCTTACAGCATGTGTGGACTGATGTAGGAATTTCTGGCGAACTACTCAAGACACTCATGATGTCCAGGATGGTGACCCCAGCTCATGTCAGAACAGCACTTCACAGTATAGATCTGAGCCTCGCGGCCGACCTGGGAATGAGATCATCCCCATTTCCCAGATGAAGGTGGTGAGACAGCCATAACTGGATCCACGATGCTGGGCCTGGCATGTTCCACACTGTATTGAGCTGGGGAAGCCCCCTGATGAGGTCTGGAGAGGCTAGAGCTGGAGTAGGGTCTTCTTCGAAGGCCAGCTCTGCTCCTGGGGCTTTCAAATCCTGCCTGCCTGATTCTGAGTCTATCTCATTGTGAGAGAATTAATTGTTGTGCAACCTAGAGTGGTGAGACAAGTTAATTACATAATTACTGCAAAATGACATGTTATTTCATGGCTGCAATATGGTAACTCTGTTGGAAACAATTGTAATTGCCCAGAAACTGCATTCGAGTGGCTCCGTTATCTCTCCACAACCATGTAATTAACTTGCGCTACAACTTTATCTGCTACAGACTCTGAAGTTAGGAGTTGGGCCCTGTGGGGTAGGTGTAGACACCTAAACCTAAGGGCTCAGGGAGGGTCTGACACTGGGGCCTCTGCTACAATCCAGGAAGTAATCTTTTGTTTCAAATGGAGTGATAAAATCCTTCATTATGGACGCCAGCCCTCCATGTCTATGTTCTCAAACCGGTTCCCAATCTCATGCCATCACAGATGGCCGGGTACCCAGTTCCATGACTGTCAAACCCACATCACACAAACACCCACTGCCAGGCCGACTCGCTCTCTGCCTCCCTTCTCTACACCTGCATGTATGTAGGTGCAGATCTATCACAGAAGGTGGATTACCCAAAGTTGGCAACGTCTGCCCCAAGATCGTTGGCCTAGCCATCCCTTCCCATGGACTGGGTAACTGGCCACAACACCATGACTTAGAGAGATGGCCTCCTCCAGGCAGCTGTGGGAGGCTAGCCATCTTGGCACTTCAGAGTGGAGAAGCAGGCCTGGGGGTGGGGGGTGGGCGACATGAGGGATCAGACCAGCCAGTTCCCTGCCCAGGGGCAGGCCCAGCTGGAGCAAGACTGACTTTACCAGTCCTGGGCTGTGGCCGGGGTGAAAACAGCCCCTGGGAAGAGAAGCAAGTGGCCCGATGGGGGGTAGCCTATCTACACAGTCTTGCCTATCCAGGGCTTTTAATACTGCTCAGCTCCAGGCTCTGTGCTCTGCACTGGGCCGGCAGGCTGCTGCCTTAGGTGAGTCCAGCTTAGCCAGTAGGTGGAAAACACCCTGGTGCCTGCCTGTCTGCTGTGGGTCTAGCTGTCTTCTGGCCTGGCCTGACTGCCTGCTGGCTTGCCTACTTCTCTCTCTTGCCTGCCCACACGAGGGTGTCTGTCTGACCCTGTGTCCACTGACTTGTTTGCCTCTGACTCTTTGGAGCCATAACACATGGCTTGTGTCTGCTGGGGGGTCCTGGCCCACCTCGGGTCTCCCTTTTGCATTCAGTCTTCACTCCCAAGCCTGCCCCAGCTTCTGCCTTCCAGGCCCAGGGTAAGCTCCTCAAAGGCAGGCACTGTGTCTCATCTGTGATTCAGCCTCATGTCTGATCCGGCCAGGGTCAGCCTCACTGGCAGCATGGGGTTGACACTTGGAGTAGATTCAAGTTTGCTGACTGACTGACTGACTGTGTCCAATCTGCATGGGCTGAGCTGAAGGGAAACAGGATTGTTCTTACCCAGAACAGCAGGAGTCTGGGCCCCAGGTCAGGCTCATGACAACCAACACTGTCACCTTGAAATGGAAGAGGGCTTTGGGGAGGGTACTCCAATGATTCAGGACTTGAGATTTGGGGTCCTTTTGTAGAGCAGGTCAGAGCTGGCTCATCACCTGGGCAGGCTGTCTGGGGTCCCAATGGGAGGTTGGACCACAAGAACACAGGGCTTCACCTTGCCCATCTTCTTGGGGCCTGCTCAGGGCCAGAGTGTACGCTCGTCCAGGGGATGGGGGACACCCCGGTTCTCACCTGTGGAGTTATTCCCTTCTTTCCAGCTTTTCCCCTCCAAAGCCAAGCTGGTGCTCCTCTGCTAGGCAACAGCTCAGGCAGGGGGCTGTTCCCCACTCCACACTCTACCATGAGGGACAGAGGGGACAGGGCCCCAGGTCTGTGTCAGTCATGTAAATAACGCAGAGTAATATCCCCGGAAACACTCATAAGTTTAATCCACGCCAGTAATAAAATTGCATTACATTTCTCATAAAATAAATGTTCCCATTTATATACAGAAGACAGACTGTACAGGCCCAGCTTGGCCCCAGGAGGGGCCACACACAGACGGGTGGCGGCAGTGGAGGAAGGGCCGCCCTCCCGTCGAGGATGGAGAAGTTCTAACTTGGCAGGTCGGCGGCTGGCCAGCACGCTCTGGCAGAATGGCTGGCTGGCCTGCCAGGCGGGTGGGCAGGCAGGGACACGGACTGATGGGCCTGGAGGCCAGGCGCTGGGCGTTACTGAACTTGGGATTCAAAGGTGCCATTGAGCTGCCCCTCCTCATAGTCCATCTGACACAAGATCATGTTGTTCTTCAGGAAGAATTTGTCTCCTACGCAAAATCTAGAAAATCCAAGCAAGAGAAGAAAGCCATGGGAGGGGCCCTGGTGGGCAACTGGACCCGGGATATGGGGTGTGGGGGAGGGGGTGGTGCTGGGGAGCTTGCGCCTTGAGCTCTCTGAAGGGGATTGAGAAAGTCCCCATCAAACCTGGGCAGTTTCCCTCACCAGGCCCTACAGCCTGGGGCCACAGGCCTCCCACCATCACATCTCCCAAGGAGGTAAGGGTATTGGGGTGCTGGGGAGGAGGAACAGAAATAATTTGTCTCAGTCCCAGAGAGGGAACAAGACAGAGGACAAGGAAACAGGAAAAGACTGAGAGAGGAGCAAGATGGAGAAAGGGAGACGAGGAAGGAGGGAGGGATGAAATGGTTGCTTTCCCCATCCCACTGTCCCCTTCCCCAACTCACGAGGATGGCTTACAAAAGGCCATGCCTCCTCTAACTGGAATCTGTAGGTCACCTAGAACATCCTCCCCGCAGCTTTGTTCCATTATTTCTGCTCTTACCCAAGGAAGTCCATGTTTTGGCTTACACTTCAGTCCTCTGCAAGTATTGGGGGATCCCAGTCCTTCCCTCAAAGATATCCTGAGTGTGGCTGAGACCTTTAGTAAACCCCGGGGTCATTGGCCTAGTCCCAGCAGGTCCCAATCTAACCACCAGGTGGTGCTATAACTTCACCAAGCCCTCCTAGCAGCCTGCTTGCTGGAGCCCCTAGCCAGCTCAGAGTTCCTTGCAGGTCCATCTGGTTTTCACCCACTGAAACCATCTGTATGAGTTTCTACCTAATCTTAGGGCTCCTGAGAAAAGGTTCTGCTTTCTGGTGGCAGGCCCAGGCCAGGTTGAAGGGTTGTGGCTCCTTTGGTCCCCCACGGCCTCCCACAGGGCTTAGCATACTGAGCAGGGCCCAAAAGATCACAAAAGAGGCTGGGACGGAACAGAATTTACAGGAGTCAGGAGTGACTGACGTTCCCTGAAGGGATATCACCTTGCAGGCCTGGGGACCCCTTCTCACTAAATTGCCCACACATGCACATGAATAGTTACATACAGGACACAGGGGGCACATACATTACCCTTTGTAGTGCATATTTAAAATGTGTATGCATGCGTACTCACTTCATTGTGTACACAAAGTATGCACACACTCTTGTCCAGGATAATGAAAAACACATGCACATGTGCATATTTAAAAGTACACACACACACACACACACACACAACTGGGCACAGGGGTACACGCCTGTAATCCCAGTGACTTGGGAGGCTGAAGGAGGAAGACCACAGGTTTGAGGCCAGAGGTAGCCTGCGTAAGTTAGCAAGACCTTGTCTCAGTAAAAAATAAAAAATAAAAAGGGGCTGGGGTGTGGCTCAGTGGTGGAGCATTTGCCTGGCATGAGCAAGGCCCTTGGTTCAACCCCCAGTACTAAAAACTATACATACACATACATGCACATGTACACTCACGCTGTGCACATGCAGAAAGCTCATGCATATGCCATCATTGCATTCACACAGAAATGGGCCACATGAACGTGCACAGCCAGTACTGGAGTACATGCATTGGAGTACAGGGTTTAGATACACAGACCACACACATGCACATGCATGCTCAGGACAGTGTGCACGATCAGCCATGTACACACACAATGCCATATTTACATGCACGCCTCCACAATGCTCCTGGTCCAGCCAGCGGGCCTCGGCTGGTCTCTGGGGAGTGCGCTGGGTGTTCTGCAGGACCAGCACTCACCTCTGGTTGCAGAGCTGGCAGGCAAAGCAGTCGAGGTGATACACATTATCCCGGGCCCGCATCACCATCTCGAAGGCTGGGATCAGCTTGCTGCAAGCGGCACAATTTCCTGTGGTGCCAAAGAGCCTGCCAGGGGAAGGGCACAGAGGACTCAGGGGCCTGCCAGGGAGCTGCCTCCACCCAGGGCCTCACCCAGACCCCAGCCCCATGGGCATAGCAAGTGTTCCTGTGCCAGGGAGTGAAAGAGCTAACCATATCATCTAGATCCTGCTAAGCCATCTGGATGCATGGAGGGAAACTAGCACCCCCTTCCCCCAGGGAGGCTGTATAGAGGGTCAGGGTTGGCATTCCAAGTCTCTCCTAGATTCCTACTAGGGTCCCTCAAGCACAGAGAGAGCACTAGACTGAGCCCTGAGCAAGCCTAAGTTTTAGAGGTGCTCTGCTTATGATGGGCTGTGTGACTTTCGGCAAGTCACTCAGTCATTCTGAGCCTCATTTATCTCTGTGGTCAGACAAAGACCTAAATACAACCCTCATTGGGTTGTCATGGAAACTGTTGTGAACTTAGTGACAACACATTTGGCAAACACCTGGGGGGGTTCCAATGGGTTAGGCACTGTTCTAAAAGCTCCCAGAGATCACCTCATTTGGCCCTAATGCAACCCTGGGAGGTGAATACTTACATCATTCCTCATCTTCAAGACAAGAAAAATGAGTCATGGACAAGTTAAACAACTTGCCAAGGGCACAGGGTCTGGCTCCTCTACAGGGGTGCTCTACACCAATGCATGGTGCAGCCTCCTCACCTCTAAAATGGCAGCACTATAATAAATCCCCTTTTTGCTCTGAACTGTGTTGCTTGCCTGTGGCCTTTTTTTATGTGAACCTGTTTACTCTCCTGTAAAATGGGAGTGCTAAACCAGATGATCCTGCCTAAAGATGCTCCTCAAACAGAAGTGATGACCAAAGGAAGTTGGGAGGGTATCTTTGAAGCGGGCACCTCTCCTCTCAGCTGCTCGCTGCAAAGCTCTAGGGATGAGGGTTCACTCCCTGCTCATGCAGGCCAGTCCTTGGCTGGGTTCTCCAATGTTCTGAGCCATTCCTAGCTCTTCCTTCCTTCTTTTCTGCACCCTGGCCGTGCATACCCCAAGTGAAGCAAGGGACGGAGGGGCAAGTGGGAGGCCCCTTTAATCCCTAATTTGTCCAGTTCAGTCTCAGCTGCCTGCAGACCTGCTTGGCTCCATTATTCAACAGTCTGAGCTGCCTGGTGGCTCAGATAAAGGCAGACGAAGGCTGGGCCACAGCATCTGCCTGCCAACAGGGGCCTTTCCTGCCACGAGCCTAAAGAGCAGTTGCAGCAGAGGGGCAGGCTCTGGACAGCCACACCCCTACCTGGCCCACGGGCCTCCCTGCCCCCAAAGTCATTCCTCATCTCTCCAAGAGCACAGGAAAAACCTGCAGCTCCCAGTGGCTGGCACATCCCAGAATGCCACAGGTGTCTTGGCTCTCCTGACTAGACCAGCCTGTACCGTAGGCCTCCATCTCCACATCCTGGGCACCATCAGAAGGTCCCCACCTCTCCCTAGTCTGGTTGTTAGCTCATCTGCTCAGGCAGATGCCCTAAATCTCCAGACTTGAAGGCCCCTTGTGGGTCCTCAGGCATAAATCCCCGGGGGATCCTTCACCCCTCCTTGTGCGCCTCCCCGCTGGCCCAGGAACACTAAGCCACAGATCCAGTTTTAGTGCATCTCTTTTAAAAACTGCAAAAGGCAGAAGTTAAAAGAAAAGGTGCAGACAGTAAGCCTCAGGCTCTCCAGGGAAGCAGGGGAGCTTCCACCGATAACCCCACCCCCTCCAACGTGCCCTGACTTGAACAGAGGGAGCCCCCACAAGCCCTTGCCCTGACCTGTTAATTAATGCAATGGGCCTTCCTTCCCCCCAAGGCCCGGCCCCCATCCAGCAGCCCGCGACAGAGCCAAATGCTGGTGTTGGGTCTTGGCCAAGGCTCCTGCTTGGTGGCCTCCTTCCAGCCGTGCTGAAGTCATAAATGGCCTAAGGGAGGGTTAGTTGGGGAAGGTAGCCCCAGGGGACTGGATCCAGGTTGTGCTGAGGGTGAGCTGAAGCTCTCAGGAATGCAAAGCAGGGAGGCTGATCCTTTTCACCACTTCTCAAGGAGTAAACTGAGCCCCAGCAAGGTCCAAAGCGAAAGCCTCAGAAGTGGTTCAAACCCAGGTCTCTAAAAGCATCAACCATCCTTGTCCTAGGGCATGGCTCCCTGCCAGGTTCCCAGGGCGGATGGGAGCCTGATCCCAAGCAGCACCTGGAGAGGGAGAGACTTGGGCTCTGGGAGAGAGCTGGGCAGGAGACTCCACGGGGAGGAAGGCCCAGGCACGTCTGAGCTTCCCCACCTGCTTCTCCTAGCCCCTCTGAGACGTCCCCTCCCGGGTTCCAGGAGGAGGCGGGCCAGAAACACGTGGCAAAGGCTGGAGCTGGGCCTTTGCCTAAGGAAGCCTATGTCTGGTGCCCAACAGCTACAAGGCCTGCCTGAACCTCCCTGGACTCTGAGTCCAAGAGGTAATGACCGGCCCTCTGCTGGCTCCTCAGGCATGTGACAGAGTGTAGCCAGGTGAGCCCCTGAGGAATGTGCGGCCACATGGGCTGCACACAGTGGGCTGGTGGGGCGGGGCCCACCTCAGGTAGTCGCGCCGGCACAGGATGAGGTTGGCCTTGGTGTAGAGGGTGGAGCCCACCTCGCCCAGGCGGCAGTCACAGCAGGCACACTTGAGGCAGTCCTCGTGCCAGTACTTGTCCAGTGCCTTCAGCAGGTAGCGGTCCTTGATCTTGCGGTTGCAGCCTGCACAGCCCTTCTGCTTCCCTTTGGGCTGGACGGACAGCATCGGCACACCTTCGGAGGGACAGAAAGATGAACAAGGACTGCCCGGGGCTCCCTGCCACAGCGCACGGCCCTCTCCTGGGAATGGGGAGTTCCTGCTGCTCTCTGCTGCCTCTCCTAGCCTTGGGGCTTCAGGGAGGGAGCCTTCACTTTCTATCCAATAACTTCCTCCTCTGACCCCAAGACTTGCTCTTTGGGCAGCATGGCGCAGCCCATTCCCTGGCCCTGTGTAGGTCCCACCATAGGCTGCCCACAGTCACTGGAGCCCAGAGTCTGCTCTGCTGTAGGGCACACACAGCCCCAGACCCAGCCTCACCCTGCAGTTCCTCCCCTTCCCAGCCACTGTCACCAGTGTGGTCTGATCTCGATAAGCTCAAAACCCTCCTCAAACAGCCGCCATCCCAGGCAACAGGCCTGAGAATGAGGTCCACTCACATTCCCAGCTCTTTCTTGCCAATTCAAGTCTTCCTCACAGGGCAAGAGTCAATGTGCATTTGACCATTTCTGCCTGTCCAGGCTAAGCCCCTTGGTCCGTGGGAGCAGAACTTTAGAAGTGTCAGGAAGAAAGTGAGAGGCTCCGGGGACTCTCCAAGAGGGGACAGGATACTCTGGAGCTCCTGGCGCCTGCAGTGGGGCAGCTGGCCGGGTCTGTTTGGGGCTCCCCTCAGGAAGCCTTTAGCTGGGGTCAAACTTCCACTTGCCCTGGACTGAGGGAGGGAGGTTCGGAGCCTCTCCCACCTGGTACACAGACTACGAGAGGAGAATCTGAGCCGTTACCCGCTCCCAGCCCATAGGAACTGCCAAATGTACCAACAAGCTCCAGGTACAAGGGCAGAACTCTCAATGTGCGTGGGCACCATGGGGCAGACCCTCCCAGCAGGTGAGTGTGTGCACAGGCACAGTGTGTGTGGGCGTGGATATGCACAGAGGCCCAGTGTCCTGGCCCTTCCCCTGGGTCCATAGGGAAGGGCAGCTGAGGAGGAGATGTGGACAGATATCGCCCAGGAGCCTGGTGGCCGAGATGAAGTCCAGGCTGGGGGAGAAGCTCAGGGGGTCTCAGCAACCAGACCTGTGACTTTGCAGGGAGGGCTGCCTGAGAATTAACCCTGTGAAAGCAGGGGGTGGGGTGGGGCAGATCCCAAGGTGCAGCTGGATGAGGGGCCAGTGGAGCCTACCCCTCCCTACCTCTCTGACTGTCTAACTAGGCCTGGAGTCTGTCCTGCCACTGGCCCCATCCACTCCAAAGGACCCTTGCTTTCTCCAGGGCTAGGGTTCAGCTCCCCCGCTACCCAGGGGGACCTCTCCCCTTCCTGGTTCCCTCTCTACCCCTGCTCAGTGGCTGAGCTGCTGGGCCATGTCCCTTCCTTTCTCTCCCTTCCTCGGGGGAGGCCTTTCCTCAGACTTCAGGGGACAATCAGCCACCAAAGGGCCTCAGTCTCAGAATCCACAGACGTCATGTCAAAAGGGCCCTCAGTCTTCCAGTCACATGCTCTTGTTCTACAGATGGGGAAACTGAGGCTCAGGTGGTCAGAGGGGCTTGTATAAGCCACTGATCAAGCTGGCTCCAAGACCCTTCCCCTCCCCCATACTCTTTCTCAGCCCAGCTGCCTCTTCAGACTCCTATTGGAGAATGGGATGGCGCCAGGGCCCGGGCAGGCCTCTCTGCAAGGAGGGAGGCAGGCCTGCTACAAGCCCAGGACCAGCAGGCACAGGTGAGGGCAGAGAGGAGGCACTGGAGGCTCCAGCAGGCAGAGGCCAGCCAGCTCTCTCTCCCCTCCCTCCTGCAGTCCCCACAGGGCCCCTTGTCTGTTAGCTGGGAAGTTTGCTGCCTAATTTCCTTAATGCAGCTCTAAAGGTTAATTGGTCTGAGAGAGCAGTGGGGATCAGGATGATGCTGTCCTTAGGCCTGCCTGTGTCAGAGGTGACAGGGCCCAGCCCAGACGCAGAGCTCTTGAGGAGCCCATGGAGCAGGTCCCCTGAGAGCTGCGGGCCTGTGCAGCTCCTTCCAAGGCCTGGCCCCCAAGGAGGAACAAGGGGTAAGAAAATAAGGAAGAGATTAAAATAGCTGGGGGTCCATGAGAGCGGGACTGTTGTCCCTTGGGCCTGAGGAGTGAGCACCTGGCCAGTATAGCTATGCACAGAAACACTAACACATATCTGGTACTACCAGCCACTACCAGGCTGATGTCCCCCCTTGTTCACCTGGTGCGCAGCAGGCCTGGCTCCTTCCTGCAGTCTCAAGCCCTTGCCAGAGCTCTGTACTTGTGTGATCATGGGCAGGTGGGTGGGCCTCTACGTTCATACTCAGGCAACTACCCCTAAGGTACGCCCCAAAATGAAGGGGACTCCAGCACTAAAAGCATCTGCCCCACTCCCTCTTCCCTTAGGATAGGCCGCCTTCTGTGCTCAGGCCCCAGCATCTCTGGCCATTGAGCCTGCAGAGCTAGTGGCATCCCATCACTGGTGAGACCTGGCACCTGGAGAATGCTGTGGAAGCTGTGGGGGTGATGCTGCACTTTCTCCCCACCCGTGGGCTGCTCAGACCCAGGCTGGGCCTGCCACACGCGTGTCATCTATAAGGTCTCCTGCTGGGTGTGAACTCTGCTTTTGGGGCTCTGCAGAACCTTCATAGTTGTCCTCTAGATGTGGAACACCAAGGCAATTGGGGATCCTTGGGATTCCTCTGCCTGGAAAAGCTGAGGATCTGGGAGAAGCCCACCCCAGAGCAGAACTCTAGATCTGCAGCCTCTGGCCAGATAGGCCAGAGCAGATGCCCTAGGCCCCTGGGCCTTATTTCTTTCCCTCCCTGTCTAATCCTTTGCTCCTCATTGGAGGGTGGAAGAGCTCCAGGGGTCAAATAGGATTAGGGAGACTTCCTTCCACCCTTACAGAGACCCACAGGACATCAGCTCTGCTGGGTTAGGCCAGGAGACTTGAAAACACTCCTGGGAAGGCAGAGGGCCTTTTGGGGAGGGGAAACCTACAGCCTCCTATTCCCCAGAGGGCCTGGGCTCTCACTCCCTGCCCTGCCTCCTCAGCCCTCCTACCCCACCAGCCTGTCCCCTGCAGACCCCTCTCTCTTCCCTCCCTCTGCCTGGCTCTGGGAACTGAGCCTCAGGCCATGCACTTTCCATTAGGGAGATAGCATCCCTCTGCTGAAGTCCATTTGGGATCCATTTTAGTGTTATCTAAAAATCAAATCTACATGGTAATCCTTTTAATGTACTCCTGACTTCAGAAAAAAAAAACAGCTTTGCACTCCTTCAGGAAAGGTTTTAAAGCATTACCCAGTAATTACTACTCACCCATGAAAACACCCATATTTTACAACAGAGGCTGTTTGTGCCAACACACACACCCTGACATAGGCTCAGGTGCACACAGCGGGCCTGGCAAAATAACCAGGCCACTCAGCCGGTGTGTCACCTCCAAATCTCAGGGTGTAGGGGAATATTTGAGGGGAGACAGGCCAAACTCCAACCTGTCTCTACCACAATGGAGTGGTGGTGGGGCTGGTAGAGGGAGGCGGCCAGGCTGCGGAAGCCTCCCGGTCTGACTCATCGGTTGCCAGACACCCTCAGTGCTGTCATCTGGGGCAAAGCCAGACAGGCTGGGTAATGGGGAGGGACTGCCAGAGGTCATTCTGCCCCTTCCCCTCTCCCTCCAGCTGGGAGAGAAGCCCTCTTTACCAACGCTCTCCAGAGCTGTCTGCCATGCCAGACCCAAGGCCGCAGCGACTCATGCCCCGCTAGCCCCACCTGCCCACCAGGTCTAGCACATGGACTTCTCCAAAAGGCTGAGCCTGCAGGTGCCCAGGCCCAGTGGTGTCTTCAGCTTAGACCATGGCCTGAGCTGCTTGGAGAATGCCCCTATACCCCGGCCCCAGTGAGTCCCTCTTAGGCCAGTCTTCCACAGCAGCATGTCCAACTAGTCCAGCTGTAGGCCACTCCAGTTCCATGCCCAGGGACTCCCATGCTGAAGACCACTGTGGCCGGCACCAGTAACTCCACTCACTACCTGGAGACCTCCTCACAGGCCAGTGTGCCCTGCTCTGCAATGCTAGACCCTGGGATACTATCCTTTCTGTCCCATCAGGTGATCTTGCCTGCTTCTGTCCCACAGCCTGCACTTGTCACTGGTCTGGGGAGAAATGTCTTTGGCATGCTTGTGCCCTCCTCCCTGAAAAGGCAGAGGCTAAGAGCCCAGATTTTAAGGGAGCTGAGGCCTGAAGCAGACCTTTCACATTTCTGACTTGCATCTGTGAAGCAGAACCATATGGTCTCTTTCCACATAGACTGCGAGAGGTGAGATGGAGTTACGAACCTGAGGCCACAGCACAGAGCCTGTAATGGAGTTAGGGGCGATGAATGCAGACCTGGGATACCATCCCGCTGGGACGCCTCTCTCCTCTCCTTCCTTCATCTCCTCTCCTCTCATCTCCTCCCCTCCCCTCCTGCCCCCTCACCTCTTCTTTCTTTCTTTCTCCTTCTTCTTTCTTTCTTTCTTTTTCTTTTTCTTTTTCTTTTTCTTTTTTTCTTCCTTCCTTTCCTCTCCTTCCTTCCTTCCTCCTCCCTCCCTCCCTTCCTCTTTTTCTTTCTTTCTTTCTTTCTTTCTTTCTTTCTTTCTTTCTTTCTCTTTCTTTTCTCTTTCTTTCAATACTGGGGCTTCATGCATGATAGGCAAGTGCTCTTCTAATAAGCTGCCCCCCTAGCCTCTTTTTTATTTTTTATTTTGAGACAAGGTCTTGCTAAATTGCACAGGTTGCCTCTGGCCTCAAAATTGTGATCCTCCAGCCTCCATCTCCCAAGTCACTGGGATTACAGGCACGCACTATAGTGCCCGGCTTCTTTTTAACACTTTTTTTTTTTTATCTTGACATGTTTTCAAACTTCCTTAAAAGTTGAAAAAATAGTAGAAATAATTCCTGTGTACCCTTCACCTTTTACCACATTTGCTTTATCCTTCTCTTTCTTTCTACTTACCTATAATTTTTTTTCCTGAATCATCCAAGAGTTGGTTTCAGACATGAAGTCTCTATAGACACTTTTAGTGAATAAATGCTTTGTTAGAAACAAGGACATTCTGTTACACAGCCACAGTACAATAATCAAAACCAGGAAATTATCATTGAAGTAATATTCTTATCTGCCAACCTCATTCAGATTTTACCATTTCTCCCAATAATATGTTTTATGGTGAAACCCTGAGTCCTGCATTATGTTCAGTGTTCTGCTTAAATCTGGAAGATTTCCTAAGCCTTTCTTAGTGATTGAAGACATTGGCATTTTTGAAGCATACAGGCCAGTTATTTTCTGGAATATCCCTCAGTTTGGGTCTGACACTTTTGCCTATGGCCTTAATTAATCTCATACCTCAGTTTTCTTTTTTGTAAAATGGGTATGAAGACACTACTCCCCTCACAGAGTTACCATAAGCCATAAAGGCGTTAACATGTGGGACCTCATTAGGATGGAGCTTGGTAGTTAAAAGTTAGCTCTGACTAGTATCATCCTGCTTAGCACATGAGAAAGGACAACCTCAGTCACAGCTCTATCACAGGTCCCCAAAATATAGAGGGACATTTATTTTGCAGAGCAGCAAACTGACTTGAATGGGCCACTATGGCTGAAGTCATACAGACTTCAGACTCGGGGTCCAGGAGCACACAGAGAGCAGTCCAGCGCTCAGTGCAAACCCGTGCAGGAGGAAGTCAGCCTCACTTCCACCAGGCTGCCTGGGGGCTGGCCGAGTGGGAAGGGCCGGCTGTGGCAGCTCAGCAGCTGGTCCCTCAGTGCTCTGCAGAGAGCCCTGGTAACACAGGCAGACCGAGCATTAGTCCCTCCCCACGGTCCCTCAATGTTTCTCAGTCCTGGTTCAATACCAGTGCCCAGGCTAGGGAAGGAGAAGTCTCAGCCACAGGCCCTGCCCAGAGCCCACATAGCACAACACAGCCACCTAGCACAGTCTGGGGCTCCCCTTCCTCTCCATGAGCACCCATCTGCCCAGGGTAGGCAGACAGCCTGGGCTGGGCATTCTGCAGGGAGACAACACTGGCCTGGAACCTATCAGGGCTTTCCTCCCCATGCCTTATGAAACTGATGTCATTATTATTCCCATTCTAACCATAGGCAATGGAGGCACAAGGAAGTTTTCTAATGCTGAAGTCAGTAGGACACAGAGCTGGCATCTGACCCTGGCAGTCTATCTCTGGGGGCTGAGTGCTTGACTCATCATCTGCTATGCAGCAGGTCTACATGCTGAGGTGCTAAGAGACCCAAGCAGGAGACTTAACAGAGATTAGGAGACACTGGAAGGTATGCAGATGTGGGCCACATAGCTGCGGGATGCGTGAGAGCACACAAATACCTACGCACCGCGATCACACGGCCACATGAGGGGGGAACAGGGTCTGTTTTACTCTCCCCACAACAGCTTTATTTCAGTGCCAAGCTCAGCACTGACATACACTAGGTGCTCAGTAAGTTGCAAAAATGTCCTTCCCAGGATTCCATGCATGCACTTGCATAGGTGTATGCATGCACGTGTCTGGTGTGTCCCTGAGCATACACCTAGGCACAGGCGCTTGAACTGTCACAGGCACATTTTCTGTCTTTTAAATGCCTACAGTTCCCCCAAAGTAGATCACAGCTCAAATCCAAGCTCTGATTTAAACAAAACCCATGAGTAAGAGGCCTGGAAATGGAAGGAAATGGAAGGCTGTGAGCTCCTTAGGTTCATCCACGTGGATCCGTGTGGAGCGTCAGAAATGTCCAGAATTCAGTCCCACAGTCCTCTCACCCACTTCAGCTTCAGGGGGTGGGGGAAAGTGCACTTCAGGGGTCTGGCTCCCTGCCACCCACCTGGGCCCACCCCCAGAACTGGATCCACAGAGAAGGATCCCAGTGGAGCCTGTCAGCAGCCCCTCCTAGGCATCAGTCCCCTTTAGTAAGGGAATTTGAAAGTGTAATCTAATTCTGCAGAATCTCTCGACATCTCGTTTTCTCAGAAATAACTTCATTTCACATGGACACATCCAGCTTTGTGAGGAGGCCTTCATTTCACACCAGTTTTATCTCCACAATTTCTCATCTCACTGCACTCCTATCCCAGGGCCTTGCCATGCAGCAGGTGAGGCCTGAACTAATAGCATTTCCTACTCATTTGGAATAAAAAACCAATGAGAACAACCATTGGGACACATGGCTACCATCACCTAGCATGCACTCACCCGCCCCCTCGGTGCACCCATTCACACGAAGGTGTTCACTGGGTCAGGTGAGGGACAATGGAGGATCCCATGGCCTCCAGCTCTCCATTAGGGCAGGGAGAGGAAGGCTAGGCCTTAGCTCATGGGGGAGTGGTCAGCTCAGGGGATGGACCTGCATCTCTGACTCTGCTGCTGTCCCTCAAGGGAGTCTGAGAGAAGAGGCTGTGGGCCGTACAGACACATGGCCTCAGCTTAAATTCTGACTCTATCACTTCCCAGCTCTGCCTCAGTTTCCTCACCTACTAAATAAAGACAGCCTAATTTAAAGGATTGTTTGAGGATTAGATAATAGACACAAAGTATGTATAACAGTGTTTGAAACAAGAGCTTAAAACAATCAGCTAAGAAAATTTATGTTTAAACCAGGTGTCATGGCACATGCCTATAATCCCAGTGATTTAGGAGGCTACAACAGGACGATGGTGAGTTCAAGGCCAGAGGCAGCCTGTGCACTTTAGTGAGACCCTGTATCCTCAATATATAAAATAAAAAATGAGATAGGGTGCAGCTCAGTGGTAGAGCACTTGCCTAGCATGCATAAGGTCTTGGATTCAACCCTCCAGGACTATAAAAAGAAAAACAAAGAAAATTTATATCTATCTTATGAGCCAATTGTTCTATTCTTAGGCATATGTGCAACAGAAATGAGAGCTCATGTCCACCAAAACAGGTCCATGAAAATATTCACAAAGTTTTCTTCATAGGAGCTCCAAACCAAAACCAATACAAATTTCTTATAACTGTAAAAGAGACAAGAAACTATGGTATATTCATGCAATGGAATAGTATGCCACAATAAAAAAGAATGGATTACCAATATACACTACCTGGGTGAATCAGACACTAATTACTAATTACTACTACACACTACCTAGATGAATCATCACTGAGTGAAAGAAACCAGACACAAAAGGTACATGCTGTGCAATTCCATTTATAGGCAGCTCCCAAACAGGCAAGACTCGTCTGATGTCAGAATAACGCTTCCTTGGAGAAAGGGGAGATGTCTGTCCACCAAGTAGAGGCATGAGGAAGCCTGTTGCGGTACTGAGAATGTCTGGGATCTTGTCTGAATGCTTAAATGGGTGTGTACATGTGCAAAATCCATTGAATAGAGCATTTGAGACTTGTGCATTTTACTTCATATACTTCAATTGTTACAAAAAACTCAGGTGAAGATCCCCTCAGTCAGAAGTCTGTATGCCTCATCATAAAGCCCACCATTTACTCAGCCAGCTGGGGCTCTCTTATCCTTGAATCCTCATATTAACCCTGAGGCATCAAATGATTACCTCCATTTCACAGATGAGAAAACAGAAGCCCAGGAAGGTTGAGGTCCTTATCAAAGATCACATAGTTCAAAGGCTGTGGGGCACAGATTAGAAGTTGGCTTCAGAGTTCAGGTTCTCACTCATGCATGCCCTGTGGCCTCCCTGCAGTTGTTGTGAGGAAGGAGGCAGGTCTGGGTTCGCCTGGGCAGCCTGGATGCTAGTAGATGCTGGGGCAGGGTATGGGGGGCATGCTGAGAGCAGGATGTGAAGAAGACCAGGTGGAATGGTTGCCCATGTTGGGCACTGTCTTTATGCTTTGGGGGCCATCAATCATTTCAGCTCACCTGTTGGTCCTTCAAATGCAGTGGGATCCTGCAAGGGTTCTGGGTAGGGCCAGCAGGAGGACAGGGGTCAGAAACTAAGTACAAAGAGGCACAGGACATGGAAGGGAGAAGGAAGGGGGTGTGAAAGCAGAGCCAAGATGTTTTCTTTGCAGCCTTGAGATGGTCGAGCTGTTTGGGGAGACCTGGGGGCTCCAGACCCATTGCCACAGCAGTGAGTGGGGGCCTCAACCAACAGCCAGGGGCTTGTGGATGAATGAGGGGATGGGGGCATCAAGAGGGTCCTGGAGGGGGCCTGGCACAAGACAAAACAGGTAAAGGCAGTCCAGCAATGCTCACCTTCTCTCAAGTGCCAAGTTCCTCCTGGTCTCTACATAGCACTGCAGTGGGGAGGTCTAAGAAAAGGCCTGCCTGGTCATGGCCCCAGTGCCTATAGCCATTGCCATCACCTGCAACTACATGTAATGCACCACATTGCCCTTACTGAGTGCCACTACATGCCAGGAGCTTCACTCTTGTTGACTCATGCTCATCACAACTCTGCGGCCATGGCAATCACGCGTCTTGCCCAATGGGGAGCCAGAGAGTGGCCACTCAGGGCCACAGATGCAGGCTGCTCAGGAGGCATCCACCCCTGCTGCTCTAACCTGTCAGGAGGACAGCATCACATCAGCCTTTTCTGAAGCAATGGAGAAAGTGAACTTCACTTGGGACACCTTTTCAGGGATACCCTTGGGAAGGGTAGGCTGCTGGCCCCAGGCATTTACTCAGGTTGAGCAGGTCCGAGAGCCTAGAGGGCTATGTCCTGCCAGCAGTAAGAAGTAGGAGGTATTTCTGCAATGGGTTTTGGGGGAGGAAAATCTGTCCTTAGAGATCTTGCACGGTGATCTTGGAGTGTCCAGAGCTGAAGGGGCTGAGGCGTTCCTACACACCTGCAGGCCTTGGTTGTGGAGGGAAGCTGAGCCTGGCACAGCCCAGAGTGGGGCTTCAGCCTTGGGGATTGTCAATCTACATGGGCGGTGATAATACCATGAACTGGGGGAGCTTATAAGCAGCAGACACTTATTTCTCCCAGTCTGGAGGCTGGGAAAGCCAAGACCAAGGCACCAGCATACTCAGGTCTGGCGAAGGTCCTCTTCCTAGTTCACAGGCAGCTGTCTTCCCACTGTCCCCTCACATGGTAGAGGGGGTGAGGGAGCTGTCCAGGGTCCCATGGATAAGGACATGGATCTCATGCAGGAGGTCCTACCCTCATGACCTAATCACCTCCCGAGGAGCCCAATTCCTAACACCATCACTATGAACATCAGGCTTTAACGTAGGGATGAGGAGGGGACACAAACTTTCAGACCACAGCAGGGATGCAGCTGAGAACTTGCAGGAGGGCCTGAATGACACGCCAAGACTCTGGGGGCACGCTCACATGAGCCATGCTCTCGCGGCCTCACACTGTCGTCCGTTGTTCTTTACTGAGGAACTGAGACTTGCTTGCTGGAGTTCATCACTCGGGATGAAGCTTCAGTTAACTGCATGGATACCATATGTCTTAAAAACCACAGGCCCTAATCAGGATACCTGATTTCTTCCCCCAAACCTGGCCCCTATGCCCTTACCCCCACTTTCTCTGCATGGTGCCATGGTACCCATGCCTTCCCCTCATGGTGCTTACACCATCATCCACCCAGATGTGCCTGCAGAAACTCGGTCTCAGTATCATCCTTACCCCCTCCCCCTGCCACCCCTCTCCACCTTACCTGCTTCTTTCCATTTCTAAAGCCACTGCCATCTTTCACCACACTATTAGCATAACCCCCATCAGCCTCCTGGTGTTTAGTGTCTACAACCCATTCTTTACTCAGCAGTGGGAGAAGCTTTCCAAACAAATCGGGGCAGGTCACTGCTCAGCTTGTAACCCTCCCATAGCTTCCGGTGGGCTGATCATAACATCCCCTCTCTTCATTTAGCCTGATATCCTCACATGGTCTGGCCCCTGCCTCCCTCTCCCACACTGAGCTCCAGCCACACTCCACAACCCCTTTCTGCCTCCATGCCTTTGCACATGCAAACAACTCCCTGTCTCTTCAGTGGTCCACACTTCTCATCCTTGAGCTTCCTCAAAGAAGCCTTTCTCATCTCATTTCCTTATTTAAATAACCTGCTCCCTGCCCTAGTCATTTTTTTGTGAGTTTTTAATCACAATTTGGAATTGTTTTTCTTTTCTTTAGAGAATTTACTACAAAAATGGTTGATTTCTCTCCTGAGAAAATAAGCTCCATGAAGGGCTGTTTTGGGCCCCTTTCCTGTCCATCATTGTATCCCCAGCATTGAGCCCCACAAGCAGTCGCTTTTTAAACATCAGTTCAATTAACCAATAAAGAGACTGAGTAGAAGCTATGCAGATATTACTGGTGCGAGTCTGCTGGCCGGAGAAAGCAGATTCAGACAGGCAGGCCTCCCAGAGATGGATGCCCTACTCAGACTTCCTGCTGCCACACGCCTCAAGGCACTTGTGGCTGTGGCCCTCTGAGAAAAATGCAAGTCCAACTTCAGTAGCACCTTGGTGCTGCCTGCCACAAAGATTTCGAGAGGTGTACCCCAGGGCTCCAGCTGAGAAATGATAGTGATCATGCTAAGACAAACTCTTTATCCCTATGACGTATGCCAGCAAAATTCTGTCTTTCCATCCCTGCAGATCCATAAGTAAGGAGACCACTGTTCTATGCCTCCTTTACACATAAATTCTCCATCTGCCCAGCAGGGAGTAGTAGGCACTGCTGTAGAGCCTATGCATCTGGGGAAGGCTCAGTCTTTTCCTCTGGAGATCTGGCCTGGGCCCCTGCCCTACTTCACACAGACCTGGCTGCCCTCACTCACACCTGAAGGTCCTTTGGGGTTAGAAATAAGATCACTTCTCCCTTCCAGCCGAGGCTGAGCCCCTAGGGACCAGTGGCAGGGAATGGCCTCTGGAGCTGGGTACAGAAAAACCAGGCCCAAGCTTTTCTTGGTCCAGAGCACTGGCCCAGCCCTGGCCTCCATCTCCTCCTGGACTGTGAGAGCCAGCTCCCAGGTCCCTTGGCAGGATGCTGCCTGGAGCTGCACAGCTGTGGGGACTGGCAGGGATGAATCTGGATGCTGTGTTCCCCAGACAGCAACTCAGTGGCTCCCCAGGCACCCGCAAACCCCACGTCACCTACCTAATGAAAAAGGGCTCCCAAGGGGCCTGCAATCTCCACAGAGGAGGAGGACACAGACTCTCAGACGAGTCTCAATTTCACAGCATCAGGGAAGTGAGCACCAGCGCGCTGAACCAGAAAACGAGAGAGTCTGGCAGGAGCTGCAGACACACCGTGAGCGTCAGGGGATCAGAGATTAGGGCCCTTCAAAATCAATTTTGAATTCAAACTTTTAAATATGTTCTCCAGCACAAAGAGGGGACAGGCTCCAGACAAGCTCGGCCTAGCCAGCTGCTGGGTCCTGCTTCCTTCTTGAAGAGTCAGAGCCCATCTGCCAGCCACCGTGCTGGACAAAAAGGGGTGAAGGTGGGGGGAGACTCTGTGCCCTGCCTGCAGGACAGCAGGCCTCCCAGAGATGGATGCCCTACTCAGACTTCTTGCTGCCACACGCCTCAAGGTACTTGTGGCTGTGGCCCCTTGGGTTTTTGCTGAGGCAGCCCTGTGCTGGGGCTTCCTGTTGAGACCATGGGGATTGCTGCTGTCATCCTTTGCAGATTTGGACAAGAGGCGATAAAGGCAAGGCCCATGTGGGCCTAGACCTGGCTGAGAAGGCATGTGAGGCCCCAGTGGATGAAGCCACTGAGAACATGGGCTTTGGAGTTGGCCAGCTAAGGTGGGATTTGTATCGCAGGCCAGCCATGGGCTCCCAGGGAGAAGATCCTTGTCTGGAAATGAATTTTCCTTTCAGGAAGATGGAGGGATGAAGCCTGCAGTGTGCATCCTGGAACAGGCACAGCCCCTGGGAAGTGAGAGGGGCCTGGGGCCCCATGTGGGAGTCAGCAGAGCAGCCTTGCTGCTGATGTGGCTGTGTGGTTATCTACATAGTGTCTGAAGTCAGGGAGCCAACAATCACAACAGTCACGCTGTCATCTGTCTGGGATACTGAGAACTGTCCTGGGCCCTGCACTATAATGTCACAGGCATGCACAGGGAAGGGAGCCTGACCGGGATCCTGAGAAGAACAGACTCAGCCAAAGCCTAGAGGAAGCAGCGGGGCCTACAGGAGGAAGGCCATGGAGGCTCGGGCAGATGGATGGGGCTCCAGATAGCCCAGCTGTGGCCACTGCTCCTGCATGGGTCCCTGTGAGCCCACATTTGCTCCTCCCAGTCCATGATCATCCAAGATCTGAGGCCTTCCCAGTCTCTGGGTGGAGAAAGTGGTCTCTAACAAGCTTCTTTGATCCCAGTGTCCTCTCAGCCCCAGCCACCCCCACCCCCCACCCAGTTCTCTAAACCCTAGGCCACCTCCCAAGTCATAAACCCAAGGGACAGAAGTGGTCTGCTGGTAGGAGACAGCACAATAGGCACCAAAGCGCTGGGCCCAAAGAGGCTTCCCAGGGCACCCCTTCTGGATCAAGAAGCCCTGGGAGAGGAGGCTGGCTGCCGGCTTTGTAAGGAAATTACAACACAGGCCTGGGTAATGCTCCTTTTAGTTACAGCATAAACTGCGGCAATAAAGCGTACCTGGGGAATGTTTAGAGAAAGCACTAATGATTTCTTCCCCAGTGGTTAATAAATTCACTTCCAGATCAATTTGTTCGCGATAGAGCTCGGCGAGCAGAACCCGCGCGGCGGGCACAGCCGAGTGTGTCTTTTTCAGTATAAATGATTTATTACGATGATTAGCGGCACATAAACAATTTAAAATACAACGCTAATTAGTTTGGGGAAGAAAGGAGGGGAAAAGCCACCCTGCCTTTCTCCCCATTATGTTCTACTTCCCTAAGTGTGTACTTTTTAATTAAATCCAAATGTCACAATAAATTTAAAGTGTTTTATTACCACTCGGGCTAACTGAGGCAGTCAGGCAACAACCCCCAGGCTTGTACAGGCAGGGCAGGGGTGAGGACAGAGGCACAAGGAGGGCCTGTCCACAAACTCTTCTCAAGACAGAGGTCTCTTGAGACCCCTGCAACCCCTCTTGGTTTTCAGCACCTTCAGGATGGCCAACACTGAGCCCTCTCAGGGGACCTCCCACCTTCTGCTCACCTTCTGGGCCGGTTCAGGTGAGATCTCCTCCTCTGAGCTTGCTCTGACCATCCTAGAAGCTAGCACCTTCTCTGTGATGGTCCCACAATGCCCCACACCCTCTCCACCCCTCCTTGAATGCTCTATTAACCTTCTACTTACTGCCTTCTGTGTGTCTGGCACTTCAGATCAGCCGCCTACCAAGTGCTTATTCCAGGGCTATGAGTTGTAATCACCACTTCAATTTTATGGATAGGGAAATGGAGGCTCAGATAGGTGGAACAAGTTACCCAAAGTCTCACAGCTAAAAAGTAGACTTTGGCAAAGTCCTTGTCCCTCCTTCCATAACATGTTCTGTCTCAGAGCCCAGCCTGGGCGTGTTTGGGTCCTGACTTCCCAGTTCCCACATGGGGCAAAGAATATGGTGTCTGCTCAGACATGGCATTGCCTTGCCCTGAGACACACCTACATCAGGAGTTCAGCAAGGGACTTGGGCCCTGATGTTTCCAGGTTCAAGATCAAGCTCTGCCATTGACCAACAAGATCAGCTTAGTCAAGTCGTTTAGCCTCTCCAAGCTTGGCTGCTTTGTCAACAACACTGGAGCAATCACACCCAATTCACAGGGCAAAAGAAGGAAAGCAGCTAAAGCAAGCAGAGTACTTTGCACTCCTTGACATGCTATATATGTAGTAATTATTGTTATTATTTTATTTTCTTGCATTACTGGGGGGCTAACCCCAGGGCCTTGTGCACACTTTGCAAGCCCTGTACCACTAAGCTGTACCACCAGTCCATTTTTTGACCCCTTTTTCATCTTTAATTTTATTAATTTGGGCCTTTTCTCTCTCTTTTTTGGTAAGTTTGGCTAAGGGTGTGTCAATTTTGTTTATCTTTTCAAAGAACCAACTCTTAGTTTCATTAATTTTTTGTATTGTCCTTTTGGGGGCTGGGATTTAGCTCAGTGGGTAGAGCGCTGCGCTGCAGTCTCTGAGGTCCTGAGTTCAATTCCCAGGGCCGCAAAAATGGGCGAAGGGCCTGGCAATCCACTCCCAAGGCAATCCTAAAGCACTCAGCGGTTGAAAACCCTATGAGGGTCGCTATGAGTTGGATACCGACTCGACGGCACCTAACAACAACAACATTGTCCTTTTAATCTCAATTTCATTAATCTCTGCCCTACTCTTACTTATTTTTTGTGTGCTAGTTTGAGGTTGCCTTGTTGCTGGTTTTCTAGTGCCTTAAGGTATATCATTAAGTTATTTGATTGGGCCTTCCCTATCTTTCTATTTATTTTTTATTAGTAATTTTTAATGTACAACTTAATGGATCTAATAATAACATTTTCACATGCATGCATTTCATTGTACATTGCTCATGTTAACTTCTCACTTATCCTCTCATGATCCTCCTCCCCCACTTCCTCCCTCCCCACCAATGGTCTCCTTTCTACTTGCATGTCTTTTCTGTGAGTATATCTATCTATATATGTACATCCTGATTTTGCCATAAGGGCAACATACATGATATTTTTTTCTTTTCTCCCATTACCCTTTCTTCTTGCCCCTCCCCCTTTTGTATACTCCATTATCTTTCCCACTTAAATCCTGTCTGCTTTCATGATCTATATGTTTTAATAATGAATACATATTGAAGTCTAACATCTACATCCCCAGCCTATCTTTATTTTTTATCTTGAGACAGAGTCTCTTTAACTTACACAGCTTGTCTCTGGCCTTGAACTTGTGATCCTCCTGCCTCCACCTCCCGAGTCCCTGGGATTACAGAAGTGCACTAAGGTACCTGGCTACAGGCATAATTACTTTTTAAAGCCATTGAGATGAGCAGATATCAGTAAGAACCCCATTTCATAGGTCAGAAAACTGATGCCAACAGAGGAAAGGATTTAGTTAAGGTGCCACTGAAGCCTAGGAGCCCATCAGGGACCAGGCTACAGGTAACCCCCCTTCCAGAAGCTCAGGCAGCCAGAATGTTTCTGTCCTAAACACTCTTGCACTGTTCATTTGAATTTAAAAACAAACCTAAACATAGAAAATCTTATGTAATCCAATAATTCTACTCCTAAATATATTTCCAAAAGAAATGAAAACATACATCTACACAAAAACTTGTACATGAATGTTCATAGCAGCATTGTTTATAACAGCCAAAGAGAAGAAAAAACTAAAATACCCATCAATTGACAGCTGGATAAAGTATGGAATAGACATACAGTGGAATATTATTTGACTATATAAAGGAATGAAGTACTGACATACGCTACAACACGAACCTTGAAAATGTTACACTAGGAATAATGCCAGATACAAAAACCACATAATGTGTGATTCCATTTATATGAAAAGTCCAGAATAGGCAAATCCATAGAGACAGAATAGATTAGTGGTTTCCAGGGAGGGAGGATTGGGGAGTGACTGCTAATGGGTACAGGGCTGCTTTATGAAGTGATGAGAATGTTCTTGAATTAGATAATGGTGATGATTGTACAATTCTGTGAATACACTGTAAGATACTAGATTATATGTTTTTAAAAAGTTAATTTTGTGGTATGCAAATTATATCTCAGTAAAGCTGTCATGGATCAAAACCAACAATAACAAAATAAACATTCCTTTGACAATAGGAGAAAGCAGTTCATAAAATACTAACTCATGGCCTCACAGGGAGGCCAGACCCCAGCTGCCTCATCTCCTCCTGGCTGCTGCACAGGGAGGAAAGGACTCCAGAGTCCTCCCTTTCCTCCTTTCCCAGTCTCCCTTC
This sequence comes from Pedetes capensis, assembly GCA_007922755.1. Classification (NCBI taxonomy): domain Eukaryota; kingdom Metazoa; phylum Chordata; class Mammalia; order Rodentia; family Pedetidae; genus Pedetes; species Pedetes capensis. The sequence continues at coordinate 61,786 of VMDO01002994.1, forward strand.
TCCATCCAGAAATCTGACTCCACCCACTTTTCCAGCCCTGCTTCCCAGGAAACTTGGAGCCTATGGGATCCATTATTTTTCTCTGGTCCATTTGCTTCCACTGTTATATTCAGGTTTTGTTTACCCAGGTCTTTGCTGAAATCACTGCACACTTCAAGGACTATACCCTATCTGCAAATTGGGCATGCCCATGGTGGCAGGTCCCTCTCTCAGGATTTCCAGCTAGCTCTTCACAGGTGCTATAAGTGCATGAGGGCATATGCATGAGGAATGGATTGCAGTGAGGGCTGGGCAGGAATGCTGCCCTCCCTAGGAGTCTGTGAGCCCTGCCTGGGATGAAATGAGATGCGCAAGCTCAGATCCAAGGCACAAGGTCAGGAGGGAAGGCAGCAAGGATGCCTCTGGAGGGAGAGAGCACTGTGCCCAAGCTAGGGACAGTAGCAGCCTTCTATGATTCAGTCTGAGAGGGTGACTCAAAAAGATGAAGCATCTTGGCCAGCATGGGCAGCGTGGAGTACACTGTGGCAGGGACCTTCCAGCTGCCTCGGAGTCTGGGGTACCTCTAAGTGAGGCTGAAATTAGTTCTGTCCATCAGGCCTCAGCTCAGTGGAGACAGGCCAGCCTCTAAGTCTCTTGAATGTAGAAAAAGCCCCATGGGAGGGACAGGACAGCCCTGGTCACTTGAGAGGGATGTCTGGGCCTTGAGGCCAATGGACACATGCCCCTTTCCTACATGTGTGGCTGGCTCTATGAGTTCCCTTGGATTCATCATGGGGTCCTGACTCAGGAAGATGCCCTTTAGGGAAATGACCCCCTACCTTCTCTAAACTTCCCTTCCAAGTACTAGGAAGCCTAGGGCTGACAGCACCTCTTGGAGTAAGGCATTGTAAAATTGGATGTTGCAGGTACTCTCACTGTATTCTCACCAACTCCTCAAGTGAGCACAGTGCTGCCCAGCTAACAAAACACATGAAAATACCATCTCTCATTTGGATTCTGTGTAGGGGACAGGGAGGACACTCTGGGCCCTAATTTACATGTGAGGGAACAGGCTCAGAGAGGCTAAATGGTTTGCCCAGGGTCACACAGCAGTTGATGGTAGAACAACACTTGCCTGTGATCTCACAATCAGAGGATGACGGAACAGCACTGGAACAAAATCTATCCTTGTTACCTCCCAAGCCAAAAGCAAGCTACCTCTGCGATAATTAGCCATGCCCTTATGGAGCTGCTGTTACTTGTAAAAAAATCTAAAGATTTCAAATCCACATGTGTTTGGGCTGGTGACCTTGGGGGTTATTTTCCTTTGGAGGACAGTTCAACTGCCTCCTCCCTGACTAGACCCCTCCCTGCCTGCTCCTCCACAGGTCCAGACTGCAAGCTCAGGTGGGGACTGAACGAAGGCAGGAAGGAGCCTGGGCAGTCTGAAGTGGAGGAGGTGGGGAGTAGTCACCTATACAGATGAAAGGAAGGACACCTTCATCCTGCTTCATGCGCTTTCTCTGTTTCAAGTTTTATACCTTTCAATTTATTCTCCCCTGAATAGCTCAAATGATCTTAATAAAATGTCCATCTGATCATGAGTCTTGATTCTGCCTAAAGCCCTTCAAAGACTTCCTATTGACCTCAGCACAAAATCCCCACTCCTAACTGCGGCTTGCCTGCACAGCTCTGCTCAGCATGGCCCTGCCAACTCCCGTCTGCCACTGTAGCCCTATCAACAATGCTCTGATCCCCAGCCACTGACCTCTCTGGCATCCAACTCAGAGTTCCTCATCCTCTATCTTGGACAAAGGGATCCTTATGATTCTCTCTGATCTCCTCTCAACTTCCTTCATCTATTAACTTATTCATTTGCTCAGTATTCATTCAACAAATTCACTAAGCATCTACTAGTAGGAGCTTAGTCCAGGACACTCATATTTTGACAATATCTATACCAATACTGATGATTCTTCATCCAGAAAGTAATTCTTCATAAACTTCATTAAGTCCATTTAATTCTTTGATCAGTTTTCCATGCAATGGTGTGAGTTGTTGTTTTATTGGGATTATTTTCACTTAGATCAACTATTTTTAAATTTTAAGTGACTATTTGGTTCATGATCTATTTTTGGCTCATATCAAACCTTACAAATTGCAGCTTTTGCCACTGTTGAGATTTCTTTTGTGGCAATTATTTCTACCAGAAAATGCTTCCAGAGCCAATGTCTGCAGATCTAAATTTTGTCAGGAAGATTTTATTCCTCTGTCAATTTTTAGTCAATAACATATTTTACCAGGTGCAATCTTAGCTGTTGCCAGCTTTACTCTGTGTTAATTATTTCAAACAATTTTAATGTTTTTCGTAGATTTTTTTTTTTGCATTCTCGATAATACTAATGAGATATTAATTCCCAAGTATAAAGCACATTTTTTTCTCTAATCTGATAAAGCAGTCTGAGGATCAAAGAGTAGTGTGAAGACATCCTTGGGGCAAAAAGGCAAGCGGAAACACTGCACTCTGCACCTGGGCGGGGTGCCAGGTTGGAACCAGGTGCTCCAGGGAGCCCTGCCCACTGCCCACTGCTCCCCAGGGACCTGGCCCCTGCCAGGAAGAGGCCTTGCAGATGAGAAATGGTTTCTGGCAGGGGGAATGCAGCTGCCTGGAAGAGACAGCCTCCGACCGATAGGCAAAAAGATGGGGTACAGCCCTAAGGCCCCAGGCTGGGCTGTAGGCAGCTTCTGCTGAACCACAACTCCTCTGCTCAGAAAGTGCCTCAGAGATACTTAGCAGAGCAGGAATCAGATACTTATGGGTGCCTCGGTTTCTCTGGCTATAAAAGGAGGAAAGTGACCACTGTACTCGAGCTATGACTTCCGCCCTCTGGCCTCAAAGCATTGAGCCTGCTCCGGGAGACCCCTCTGCCTCCTAGTTGAGACCCTACCTGGGAAGAGAAGAGATCAGACTGGGAGAACAAGGAAAAAGAGACCTCTACAGGGTCCCTTTCTGCTGGCCTCGCCAACTGATGTCAAGGTTCCCTCGGCAGCAGCATGAGACCTCCAGCAGCCAGCCACCTTGGCAATGTAATGGGGGAAACCAAGACCTAGACAAGGGCAGGACCTGTCTAAGGACATGCGTCAAGGCAGAGGCAGAGCCAGGAGGTGATCCTGGAGTTCTGAGTCTCAGCCCCGTGCTCTGTGGCAGCTTCAGGCCACAGGAGGCAGGCTCTTTCTCTCGAGGAACCGTGGAGCCACCTCAGCCCAGGCTGCCTCACAGGCCTGTCTCCCCCTGGCCTAGCCTGCCTAGCAATGTCAGGGGGAATGCAGGCCCTCGGTCAACAGCTGTGGGCAGGCCGGCTCAAGAAGGGACCACTGCCACCTCCTGAGGGGAAAGAGAGGCCCTAGGCAAGTTGTTCCTGGTGGAAGGCTGCTCTGCAGGCCTCTCCTGGCCTTGGCACACTTAACTGCCTACAAAAAAAGGAATCTGGCAGTTGCCAGCTCTGGCCCAAATGTGTGTGTGTGTGTGTGCGCGCGTGTACATGAGTGCTTGCTGGGGATGTGTGTGCACACACTAGAGCCAGAGAGGCCCTGGGAGTATCCATATCACTAACTCCCCAGGCTCATGGCAAACAGGGGCCTGGTTCCCCTGAACTTTGCCACTTGCCAGCTTGCTGGGGTATCCCAGGCAAGCATCTTTCTCTCTTTGGGCACGAACTACTCCTCTGCAAAAGGAGGCTAGTATTTAGCCTCCTAGTCTCCCAAGGGGCTGGGATTTAGCTCAGTTGGTAGAGTGCCGCTCTGCAGTCTCTGAGATCCCGAATTCGATTCCCAGCACCCAAAAAATGGGAGGATATGACAACCCACTCCTAAGGCAATCCCGAAACAGTCTGCCATTGAAAACCCTGAGGGTCACTATGAGTCGGACACGACTTGACAGCACCTAACAACAACAACATCTCCCAAGGGTGCTATGAAGATGAAATAAAAGACTGTGAGGCATTTGTGGTCTTCCCTAGTAGGAGGTGACCCTCCTGGGAATGGGGATGGAACAGGTGACATGCTCTCTAAGGGCATCTAACTCATGGGACACTTGCAGCCTGAGGTGCTACTCCAGAGCCTGACCTCTCCTAGCAGGCCAGTTGCTAAGATGGTCCTACAATAATTTGCACTTTTGTGAGATTCACCCACTTCTTTGAGTGTGGGCTGAACCTAGTGGCTGGCTCTCAGGGAAGAAAACATAGTAACATAGATGGAGCATCACATCTGGGATTAGGTTCTAAGATTGTGACTTCCTTCTTGTGAGCACTCTCTCTCGATGGCTTTCAGGAAGCAGCTGCCATGTCAGAGAGGCCCACGTTGCCCAGAACGGAAGGCAGCCGGCGGTCAGCAGCCGGTGAGGACTTGAGGCCCCAATCCAACAGTGAGGAATGGAATCCTGACAGCAGCCAAATGAGGGAGCCCGAAAGCAGCTCCTTCCCCAGATGAATTCTGAGAGGAGATGGCAGCCCTGGCCAGCACCTTGACTCCAGTCTTTGAAAAACTCTAGAGACCCACTTGAGCTGTCCCTAAGTTCCTGCCCAACGGAAATGAGAGAACAAATGTGTGTTGTGTTAAGCTGCTAAACTTTAAAGCTATTTTCTATGTGGCAATGACGAATATGCTGCCACTCAGGACAGGAGGGACCTTTCCCTAGGCTGCTGAGGTGAGCACTGCAGACCCAGCCCTGCCCCGCAGCCTGTTTGCCGTGAGCTTCCTTTGAGAGTGCGGGCCTTGCTATGGACAGTTGTGAGGAGAGAGGACAGACCCTGTCTCCAGACACCCTGCCCAGGCCCCTGTTCTCAGTTGGACAAAGCAGGAAAGTGAGTGTGGCTGACCCACCTCCTCAGGGGCCATGAGTCCTTCCAGAGAGCCATCCTCATGGGGCTTGGAGCCCCCAGCTGGCCCAGAGAGAGTAAGCTCTCCAAAGCACTTCTGCTTCCACTTCCTCCCCTGCTCTTGCCAAAGCCCCAGGAAGGTTAGGGGAATGGTACCAGCCACCCAAGGGACTGTGAGAGCTTCGCCTGTTACAGTCTTAATTAATAGACCTGAAAGGTGGCTGTGATCACATCCATTTTACTGGCTTGCATTATTATTACAATTTACTCACTGGACTTACTGAGGAGCAGAGGCAGGGTTTGAACTCAGTCTATCTGACTCAAAGCCCAGGCGAACTCCACTACTTTTACAAATGGAAAAACTGAGAATCACAGAGTTCAGTCTTATGACACCCACAGGCGGCTCCACCCAACTGGTCCTGGTAATTCATCACTGGGGCTGGGAGTTCTTAAGATCCAGGAGACAGGGAAGGCTGGATGGAGCAGGGTGCCAGCCATGGGTCACAGGAGCCCAGGCCAGAGCTGCTCCCACTTGTCTGGGAAGCATGGATCTCCCTCCCTTTTTCTATCAAGTCATCGTGCCAACCAGCGAAGTTGAATTATTAAAACTCCCTTCTGGGGTACCATGTGGATATCTCTCTACTGAGACTCAGAGCAGAGGGGCGGCTGCTCCCGCCACACAATATTAAAATGTCAGGAGTTTAAGGCCTATGTTGGTTGAGTCATAAGTTATCAGCACCCAGTGAGGGCCGACAGAATGCCTCCCTTAAATTATTAAGCAGAAAGCGTCAGACTGTAATATTTTGCTAAACCAAAGTACAGACACAGACAAAGATGTCATTTCAATATTTGAAACCAGCAAGTTTAATTTAAAATAAGAGCAAACCAATAAGCTCAGAACATAGCAGCGTATGAGAGGAAAATTATACTGTGAGAGGAAAAAAAAGTGGAAGGACTTAAGAAATTTATAAAAGTAATCTCCAAGTGGAAATTAGAAATCAAGGCCTAGAAACAGAATAACACAAAAGAAATATTACTGTCCACTTTCTAAATCAATATAACACTGCTCCACGCCGGAATTACCATGGTAACTCAAGTAAAAAGAATCAAGCAATTCTTATTATTTCAAAATAAAATCACAGCCTGAAGCCTGGGTTTTATTACAACCACTGATAGATCGCTGGCTTGTATTTATCTGAAATATTGCTTTTCAATCAGCTGGTTTATGAATGTACACAGGCCTCTCACCAGCCCACTTACTGCCCCATTTTGAGGCGAGGAGTGAACCAATGAATTGATTCTCTGTTGGCTGCATCTGCATGTATGCCTTGTTTAAATCAGCTCTGCTACCCATGGAGTTTCACCCTCTTTCACACTGTCCAGTGGCTTGGCAGGCCAGAGAGGAAAGGCAGAGGATGGGGTCCTCATGGTCACCCTCCAAGCCTGTCAAAGGTAGTCACTTCCCAACTACCCACACAGCAAGCTCCCTCCCATCCGAGGGCACCCTCTCACAGGCTTCACCCACTTATCCAGTGTCCTCCCCAGCCCCAAGTCTCACACCTGGAAAAGGGAGCCAGTAGAGCACAGAGAATAAGCACAGAGCTCTACAGTCAGAAGCCATACCACTGTGGTATTCGATATCATCAGATCTCAGAAGCTAAGCAGGGTTCCACGTGGTTAGTACTCCCCAAAATAATCAGCCATTGAAAACCCTATGAATAGCAGAGAAGCACTGACAATAGCGTTTCGTCTGTTGTACATAGGGTCTCTATGAGTTGGATACCAACTTGACAGCACCTAACAACAACAACTACAGTCAGATACCCTGGGATTGCAGCCCAGCTCTGGCACTAGAGGGATATGGGGTCTGGGACCAATTACCTGAGCTCTTGGCACTAAAGTTTTCTCATGTGTAAAATGAGGATAGTAAGAGTAGCATCTTTCTAAAGTTATGGGTATTAAATGAGATCATACATGGAAGATGTTTAGTGGATTGATTATTATTTTAAAAAGGTCCTGATCTCCCTACCTCCTGGTAGCTATACTTTTTGTGATAATACTTTTCATCTCCTACCTTCAAGAGTGGGCTGGGATTTAGCTCAGTTGGTAGAGCGCTGCACTGCAGTCTCTGAGGTCCCAAGTTCAATTCCCAGCACCACAAAAATGGAAGAAGGACCTGGCAATCCACTCCCCAGGCAATCCCGAAAACAGACAGCCATTGAAAACCCTATGAGGGTTGCTATGAGTCAGATACTGACTCGACGGCACCTAACAACAACAACCTTCAAGAGTAGAACCTGTTTCCTCTTCTCCTGAACTTGGACTGGCCTTGTGATTTATTTTGGCTGAGGGAATGCGGCAGAAGCGACAACAACCTTGTGCCAAATCATGGCCTCAAGAAGCTTGCTGGGCTTCCTTTCTCTAGACCCATCTCTTCCATGAGAACCACCCAGATGAACCTGCTACATGATGTGGGACATGCAGTCCTATCACCCTAGCATCCTCCACCCTCCAGGTGTGAGTGAACCCAGCTGAAACCAGAAAAACTGCCCAGTTAAACCCAGCCTAAATCACTGATCCACAGATTTTCAAGCTAAACAAATGCTCATTATTTTGAGCCTCTGAGTTTTGGGGTAGTTGGTGATGCAGCAATAATGGATACATATGCATAGCACAATGCCTTACATTTGGCATTCAGGAAAATGAAAGCTATTGTGTTTTTATGACCCCAAGGACTTGGGGCTGGGGTTTAGCTCAGTTGGTAGAGTGCCGTTTTGCACTCTCTGAGGCCCTGATTTTGATCCCCAGCACTGCAAAAATGGGAGAAAGACGTGGCAGCCCACTCCCAAAGCAATTAGGGAACAGTCAGCCATTGAAAACCTCACGAGGCTCACTATGAGTCAGACTCAACAGCACCTCACAACAACAAAAGAACTGAGAGGCTAAAGCCAAAGGGGTCACATTGTAACTGGGGAGAAAGCAATGTCAGTTCATACAGCCATGAAACTTCCTGATGTGTCATGAGTGTTCATGGACAGTTGTTGTTGTTAGGTGCCATCAAGTCGGTATCCAACTCATAGCAACCCTACATACAACAGGCAAAACACTATTGTCAGTGCTTCTTGACTGTTCATAGGGTTTTCAATGGTGGATTGTCTTTTGGGAGTGGGTTGCTGGGTCTGTCTCCCAAGCCTACAGCACCTGGTGTTCCCAGGTGGTCTCCCATCCAAGTACTAACCAGGCCCATCCCAGCTTATCTTCTGAGATCTGACGGGATCAGATGCCACAGGGCTATGGCTGCAGGCCTTCATGGACAATGTTGTTGTTGTTGTTGTTGTTGTTGTTAGGTGCTGTCGAGTCGGTATCCGACTCATAGCGACCCTCATAGGGTTTTCAATGGCTGACTGTTTCGGGATTGCCTTGGGAGTGGATTGCCAGGTCCTTCTCCCATTTTTGCAGTGCTGGGAATTGAACTCGGGACCTCAGAGACTGCAGCACAGCGCTCTACCCACTGAGCTAAATCCCAGCCCTCATGGACAATAGGTACCAGTTAAGTGTTGCTCCCAATGTAGAGATGAGAAGACTAAGGCTAATAAGTTCTCTGAAGTCACACAGCACTCAGCTGGGATTAGAGCACAGGTCTTCTGAACCATGCTAGCAGACTATACCTGAAGACAGCAGGGCCCTCACAAGGCCCCACTGGCCTCCAGGGAAAGGAGAAGGAAGTAGAAGCCAGTGATAGGATCCAGCAGGTCTTCACAGTAGGCCTCTCCTCCTGAAAGCTGGTTCAGACTGCTCACTCCTCTCACACCACCCACTCCTAATTTGTCTCCAGTTGTATCAGCTACTATGGGCTCCCACCTTAGAATATAAAATAAACATAAGCCAACCAATGACAGACAAGTTGTTGCTAGGTGGATGTGTCTCTGAGCACCATCAACCAAAGGAAAAATGGTAAGCCAGAGGAGAGGGACAACAGGAGCCATGATATGAGACAAACACTGGGACTGCAGGGCACACAGCCAGCGTAGATATATTAGACCACCATATTTTAGTGTGATGATAGGGGTGGCACCTGGTCTCAGGCAGAATGCCAGGGTGGCAGAGGTTGGCTCAGTCTGGTTGTAATGAGCACGAGGAGACAGATAGTGGATGGGATGAAAGGATGGTGGAGGCAGAACAGAACGGGGTAGGTCCAGAGCTCCAGATGAACGCAGTCCTGTGGTAGGCTGAGAAATGCTTAACCACCAGCTCTCTGGTCTATAGTGTTTGCCAGTTTCCCAGGTATAAATATTCCCACCATAGCTGTTTCAAGCTGCTGACGTGATGGCACTGAACTCACAGTCAGGAAGAGATGCACAAAATCAAGCAAACGGTGCCAGTTGACTCCAAGGTATAGTCCTCTCCTGAGTACAGATCTGCCAGGAAACTTCACTCCAGCAGCACCACAAGGAGCTAAGCCTGGGGGTGGGAGGATCCCTGCATGCCCTGGCATCCTTCAGCTCCATTCAGGGCAGGCAGGCAGGCAGGATGGGGTAACTGCCATATGCACATCTGGGGCTTCTTCAGTCTGAAAGGCCCAGGACAGATCAGTGCTGATTAGCATCTTCCAGAAGGACACACCTCTGAGGACAGAACCACGTCCTCTGGGCCATCCGCAGACTGGTTAGGGCCATGACTGGGACACCCAGGCACACTGTCCCAGTCTACCTGATGCTCCCTCTCATCGGAGCTTTCTAGCACCCACTCTCATCGTATGTTGGGATCAGGGTAGCGGGCACAGAAGCTTGGCACAGAATCCAGAAAGACACCGAAGCTCTGGGATCCAACTCTCCACAAAACCCTGGGCAACTCTCTTGTCCTCTCTGAACCTTAACCTTCTCTCTAGAAATGGAAGGATTTTGCAAGAGTGCTCTTAGAGACATTTCCCATGGGGCTACCTGCCTTGGGAATTTGTACAGTGGTGAGAAGTAAAGCCAGTCTGCTTCCAAACAGCAATGACCAAGGGCCACTGTGAATGAGCCAGAGTAGAGAGGATAAGGGTCCCTTGCCCATCAATGAATAAGGCACTGGACTGGGCCCAGGACTTTTTCAGATCAAACTGAAGCTGAGCAGGGAGCAATGTTGCTTCACACAGCTATGAGGCTTCTTGCTGAACAAATGTGTACAGGGGCAACATCTCATTTTAATCCTGAGAACAATCTAGTTAGACATAGCTGTCCTCACTGTAGAGACAGGAAGGTATATGAAGGCAAAGCAACCTCAACACTAGGTGGACATAGAACACAAAACCACAGCGGACATATTTAGCATAGCTTAGCATGATGGTAGAGATGCCCACTGGTCTAATGATACCTGGCACACTGAGGCACTCATGCTCTACTCTTTCCAATCTTTTAAATGCCCCTGATCAGGGCTTTCTGGGAGATCCCCTACCCCCGCCCCCGAAAGATGGTTAAACAACAGCATGCTATGTGGAGGCAGCTCCACCCTGTGTGTGGCATAGTTCCAAAGAGAGCCTCTAACTTTCTGGGCCTGTATCTTCTCAGGACCCCAACATGGCTCAGGTCACGAGAGCTCAGCTTCCTTTAGCTGCAACACCATGGCTCTGTCTTCTGCTTAATGATAGCCCAGCCAACCACAGCCATTTCCCAACTTGGGCAGGCTCAAGCTGGCAGCCCAGCAGGGCTGCAGCTGAACCTCACGTCTCCTTCATCCATGACCACAGAGGGTTGACAACCAAGGCTGACTGGCAATCGTCCATCTGTCCCAAGACCAAAATAAATCTCCACCAGGTCCTGTTCACAAATGTAGTCTGCCATGAGCCTCCTTAAATGGAAGAAGGTAGGACTGGACTATTACCTGGTCTGACTCAAGGACAGTGGGTGGGGTAGAGAATCAGTTCTCAGGAAGGATGAGAGAGGGGTCCCAGCACTAGGAAAATGCACATTTCCATGTGCTAGAAGCATCTCTGTGAGGTATGTTCAGGGCAAGACAGCAAGAAAGAAAGGCAGCTCCCGCAGCCACAGAGGCCAAGTGAGTAGCCACGCCAGTGCACAGCCCCGGCATGCAAAGGGTGAAGCTTTTAGGCGAGCAGCAGCCAGTGATCTCAGCTTCCCCCAGTCCTAATGCTCCTGAAAGGCTCTCTCGGCTCCCTGTAATTGGGCATCAGTAGTTAATGCAGTATTGACTGCATTACACGCTCCCGTGCCTCCCCTCGCTAATGCCAATTGCATCACCTTGTACAGTCACCGGCTTGCTTAGCCAATAGCCGTTAAAAGCAATCCAAATCATGAATCATATGGGAAACTTTTAGCAAGACACCGCCATCCAAGGAGACAATTTACAGTTGAGTTAATCTGGGTACATTAGCGAGACATGGATTCTGGACGACAGACCAATTTATGTTGTTTCCCTGTCCCCTCCTTAGTGCTCTGTGTGAGCAAATGAATGGAAGAGCAGGGAACTGAGAGAAGCACCTGCCTCTTTACCCAAGGCTCCACGAGGGGCATGGCAGCCCCATCTTTAAAGACTCTCTGCCTGACTCAGTTTGGGCAGGAAGGGGAAGGGGCTGTACGCGCTGCTCAAGATATGTGATGCCTCATTCCCAGCAGTGAGGAGGTGCTGCTGCTGGGGCTGGTTATGGCCGGTGCAGACAGAGACAACCCTCCTTCTAGGCACTGGGCAAGTGCCAGGTCTGGTCCCCACCCTGCCAGCCTTACAAGGCCTTTACTAGCCCTCAGCAGGTAGCAGTGCCCCCTAGGCTCTGCATTCCTACTAATAGGCTGGGTCTCAGCATGGAATAACACCAGGACCCCCTCCGCCTGCCTCCATCTGCAGGGCCCAGGGCACACTCTACCAGAAGCCCCCAGGACTCTCTGTGGCTTAGACCGTGACGAAACGGCCCAGGAGGTCCTGCTGGCTGCTGAGCAAGGGCTGATCCATACCAGAGCACAGCCCAGTGCCTGCCTCTCAGATGAACCAAGTCAGCTGCAGAGGCAGTGCTCCTAGTGATCATTAACAATTGAAGACTCCGCTGTCTGGGCCTCCCTAACCCAGCTCTACTCTCCTTAAGCATTTTTTACTTATTAAAAATGCTCTAGGAATCATGTCTGCTGCTTAGTTCCACAATATGCTTGCTACTTCCTGTGGTCACTTCAGCTGTCCTGGGCCTATATAGAGGTGGTTTATTCCCACACCAGCCTTGCTCCAGGCTGCATCTGGGAATGTGCCAGCACCTCCAGCTGGGTGCCCACAGCATCCTTTCCTGCCCAGGACCTCATGGCCCAAGCTCTCACTGTCTGTCTGTTCTGACCACTCCTGCTCAAGTGCTACTCAATGGCCTCTTCTCCAACAGCCAGGGTCTACTTTCACTCACAGGGCTCAGGGCAGTAGCTCCCTTTGTGCCCCTGGCACTTGAGGTCTCCCCCAAAAGCCCACAGCCTGGTGCCAGCCCTAGCTGCAGGTGCCAGAAGAAGAAGGGCTTTTTCTCCATGCAGGTTGGAGCTCAGCTCTCTTTCGCTGACAGGCAGACCCGGCAGCATTTAGAAAGCCTGGACCCTGAGTTCCAGTAAAGTGGAGATGGCTAGGCCAAGAGCAAGCGTCCAAATGAAAGCAATTAATCTTAAAACCCGAAGTTTAACCATTTGCAAAAACAGATCTTTCTGTCTCTGTGGTGACCCTTCACTGCTCGACCTAATGGATTACTTTATTAATAATGCACTGTGTTTAAAAGCAAAAAAAATTTTTTTCTGATGATTCAATACTTCAGAAAGTCTCTTAAACCCGTTGCTACAGCAAAACGATTGATATTTTATTATCTTTCAGAAGTGCAACATGAAAGCCCTGCAGCCCAGCAGAGCGAGAGCTTTGGTCCTTGGCAGATGGCAGACCTGACTTCAACCAGAGAAGCCCCAGCCTCTCCCGACAAGATGCTGTCAGGTGGAGAAAAGGCGTTGGGGGTGGCTAATAGGAGCCGGGTTCCTGCTGCAGCCAGACAAAGGGTGCTGTGTGCAGCCCTGAGGAACACACCCCTTAGAACCTTGGCGGCCAAGGTTACCGCCCCCTCTGATGGCTACCTGCTCGGAGGGCACAAGGGTACAGGAAGTTAGGCAGTGGGGGGTGGGCAGGTAAGTGGATCCAGAGTCTTTCTCCTTCTCCTGGTGAAGATTCCACCTTCAGGGTTTCCTGCAGGTCAGGCTCCAGGCCCTCAATGGAAGTAAAGGTGCCACCTCACCAGCATGAGACCAATCTCTGAAGCCCAGGGCCTCTTATGTACAGAACTCAGGTCTTCTGAATTTCTGGCTTAGGCCTGGGGAGCCAAGGATACCAAAAAGCCATGGATAAAAGTGTACCCTGATTTTCACATGCTCCCTATAGTGACAGTCTCCCCAGACACCAAGTAAGACAATCTGCACTTACTTCTGTAAGCCCTTCGTTTTTACCCAGAAAGAGAGTAGAGTCTAGAGATGAGCATGACTGACCCAGGTAACACAGAGGGTTAGTGATAAAAAGGAGACAAATCAAGGCCTCCTTCCTCCCTGTCTGGGCTGAACCCAGACCCCTTCTTCTCCTTTTCATTCTATGTAGAACTGCACCATCCAGTGCTCTGATGGCTGACATGGGGCTCCAAGGGAGGGTGGGTGAATAGAGAAGAACATGCTGAAGACAGATGTCACACTCAAGTCAGCCCGAAAGCAATTAATTCCTCTTTCCTCTCTTCCTATGGGACAGCCAGTCTTCCTTGGGTTTACTGGCCCAGGTGTCCCACCCCAGACTAGGCATTTTAAAGGGTCCCTCCCTGCTGCTTCCGGAGGCATAGATAGGCTGGGGTATCCGCAGATGGTAGCAGCCAACTGAACATACTGTGTGACCTTGAGCAAGTCACTTAGCTTTGAATTTTCACCAGTGACCATGTCAATGACAGTAGGTAGAGGACGCAGGCCCAGTGGAGGACAGCCACCATAGTCACTCCTAGGGATGCCCGTTGGATATCCAGAGAGCCCACCCTTTCAGATCGGCGCCAGGCGCACATGCCAACAGCAGTGTGGTTACCATCAGCTCTCCCTACAGCACCCACAAACCACATAAACCTCACCTACAGGGCCCAAGGACCTGGGACTGCCAGGGAACAGCTACTTTCTGGACCCTGGTGGTCTGTCTTAGGTCACAGGACACACACTGCTTTTTAGCCCCAAAGGGGCTGGGATCCCCAACTGTCTAGAACACTTAACTAGGAGGCACTCCCAGCCGGGAAGACTTTGGGATCTATGGGGCCGCCTACTAGAGGTTCCAGGCGTCAGGGGCTCCTGTGTTCTGCCCTCTGCGCCCTGCAGTCTTCGGGGTGCACTAAGACTCTTGACTATAGAAGGTCCGTGCCACTCTTGTAGACCACTCCCGCTGGAGTGCTACCGGCTGGTGGCAGGACACTTTCTTCCTCTGGGGCCAAACTCCAGCCTCCATGCACAGGGAGACAGCGTGATAGCGGGCCAGCACCGGAGGTGTTTCTCTTTCTCCCCGAGTCACGCTAAGGGCAGCTGTCCCCTGGAAGGCCCAGCTGGCTTTCCCCTGGAGTGCCAGGCATCCCGGATTTCTCGTTGTCCTCTCGCGCTCCCGCTCGCTCCAAGCTCTGGAGTCGCATTTTCCCTGAAGCCGCTGATTTGCTCGGCGCTCAGCGCCTCTCGGGTTACACCACCGGCGCGAGGGTGATGGCTGCGGTGAGAGCAGCAGCCGCAGAGACCAAACGCTCAATGCGAAGCGCCACGGCGCGGATCCCGGAGCGCAACCGGAGCCCCCACGCCGCCCCGCGGCGCATCACGCAGCCCGCGCGCAGCGAGGCGGCTTGCGGCCGGGACGCGGGGACGCGCGGCCCCGGGGCTGGCTCACCCCGCATCTGCCCCCGCTCCCGCCCCTCTGCCCTAGTCCGCTGAACGCCTCGGGCTGGGCAATCCCGCACAGACCTGCATGTGTGCGCCTGTGTCTGGCATGTGTGTTCCCGCGGGCCGCGGCGGGGGGCGAGGGGGTGGGGGGCGTCAGGACCCCCCGCCACCTACCGTCCTCCTTGTCCAGCACCATCATCTCCGGCGCTCCGTGTCCAGCCGCAGCTCGGCTCGGCCGGGAAAAGGGCGCCGACTCCGGGCGCGTTTCGGAGGGGCCGCCGGTCCACCGGCAGTGAGCGGGCTCTAATTACCCGCTTGTCCGGCTCTTAACCTAGATTGCACTCAGCTAGAATTACATTCAGGAGTGAAGCACTTCGCAGATACAAAAGCAGTCTCACCTACTTTTGTGCCTCAGAATTGCAAGGAACTACAAACTGCAATTGAGAGAGAGAGAGAGAGAGAGAGAGAGAGAGAGAGAGAGAGAGAGAGAGAGAGGAAGAAGAAGGAGGAGGAGGAGAGGAGAGAGGATCAGAGCCGTTTCTTTGATTCTCACCTTCTAAATGGCTCAATTTGCCCAGTATAATCTGTCTTAATGTAATTGCATTTGATAGCTCATAACCCTGGCTCTGGCAACGACACCGCTTTCAGCCTCATAAAGTGTTTTCCCCTCGGATTTAATCTGAATCTCAATCTAAAATTATATTCAAAGAGATGAGGGAATCTCGACGGCCGTCTCCCGCTGCCTTTCTCCCTCAATGTATGAGGTTTGCACTCCTGCTACTGAATAAATGCACACATTTCCCGAGGCCCCCCTCCCTCTCGGGTTAGTGGGGAGTGGAGCCGCGCGGTTGCTCGGCTCCGCAGCGCCACCTGGAGGCATTTTGGCCCCAGCTCCGCGCCTGGTTCCGCTAGGATCCTAGCGTCCTGGTCTGTGATGCCATTCTGGTGGACCACCCCGGTATGTTATTCCCAGACCCTCAGCCTTGATTTTTGAGTCCTCACAGGAGGAATATTTCTCTGATCCTGTCCTCTCTACTTCTTCCTACCAGCTGTATCTGGGGTTTCTCCTTGATTCCCAGATTGTTTGGCCAAAGTTAACCCCCTGCAGGGCACAAAACCTCCCACTATGAGTCCTAGAGCACTACCTTTGAGCCTAGCAGCAACCTTCCAATAGCATCCTGATTCCATGCAAAGGAGGAGCCTGTTTCAATTTTTCTCTGAGCAAGCCGAGCATAGCCTTGAAGGCTTTTCTTCTTCCACAAATATTTACTGAGCATGTATTATGTGCCAAGCGCTATTCTAAGTCACCAAGGATAGCAGAGAGAACAAAATAAAGATTCTGTTATAGAATTGATAATTCTCACTCTGTAACTCATAAGGCAGAAGGAAGACAGTTCCATCTCCTCTCCTCCTGGACCCTGCTTCTCCCCCTGGGCTGGTGCCCAGATTGCCTACTCCAGGAAGGCCACCTGCTTTTAAATCCCAAGAGCTTTTTCCTCTAGGCTTAGACAATACGGAGCTCCAGGATGTGGAAGAAATTCCCCAGCTGAAAGAATGCTCTAGGACAAATCTGTTGGAAGCTTGGTCCTGGCAGTCACTTCTGAGGACTAGATCCAGGCAATAAAGAAGCTAAAGGGGGCCCCTGAAGGACCACCAGGTGGGATTCTATCCCTTTACTTATCCATCTGTTGTGTGTGGACTTAAATTAACAAATGACAGACTCTAATAAGTCACTTTCTGTCTCTGGGCCTCAGTTTCCTTGTTTGTGAAGTAGGAGATCTACTCTTCCTGTCTCTAAGGTTGCTGTGGGCATCAGAGGAGACAAGGCATGTGTATGTGCTTTGTAAACTTCATCCTCTGGCCAATATGGGGTACAGTTTATCTGGTACAAAGGACACCTGGAAGCTAGGTCTTACTCTTTACATCTTGGGAGGCCCCAAGGCTTGACAGAAGTGGACAATGGGGGGATGCAACCCATCTTCCTCCCCTGGGCAGGGCAGGCTTTGAGGAAACAGAAGTGTGGCTGCTTCTAATGAGATGCCACATCCACAGCTCAGAGGGTTTCGCTCTCCCCTTCATCTCAAATACTTAACCCTAATAGTCCTTGAGTATATTTTGTGTTAAATATATCATTTTGCTCAGACTCATTGTCCCTCAGGGCTGTGGGCTTGATCTCGCCCCAGCCACTGCAGCCGGAGCCATGCCCTCAAGGTCCGAGGGAGGCTCATGCACCATTGCCATCAGCATATCTGGTGTGAGCCACCTACCCCGGCCTGCTTTGGGGCCTGTCAGTATAGCAAGCACCAGACCTGGGAAGGGCTGCTGCTTGCTGCAGAAACCTCTCTGCAGCCTGAGGGCGTTCACTCCATAGAAGCTGCAGCCCTACTCCTGAGCCCCAGGGGCCACTTCTCTCTGGTAGGGTCTGGCCGGGACCCACCAGTCAGGACTCAATTAGCTGGGAGCCTCTTTCCCATTCTCTTGTCCATGTGTTGTGTGTGGACTTCTTTGTCCCAACACCAACTCACCCCAGACTCCAAGGTACCCAAATAGCAGCCACATGCGTGACATTCCTTTGAGGAGTCGGGATACCTGTGCCGCAAACCTGGGGTGCTGAGCCATGGACTGCACTAGCAGGTAGGATATGTCAGCAGGGGTCTGGTGCTGTGTGTGAGGGCTGCTTATACCCTCAGGCGGCTCTTGCTGCACCCCAGATGCGGGTGCCCCAAGCTCATCTGGAGTCTCCACAGCTGGGTTACTGAGCTGCTCAGCAAGTCTCAGAGGGTTTGGGTGGCCTGAGCTCCCAGCTAGGAAGGGTTCTGATGGGTTGACAGAGCCAGACAGGAGCTTCACTCATTGGCCAGCCTCCTCCTCGGCTCATGGGGAAGGCCCAACCCCATGTTCACCCCCACCCATGGCCAGAGGAGGCCCAGGCACACGCCTACAATTGTAGAGCAGAACCCTCAGAACCCCTCGGGCAGGAAGCGGCAGTTTTCACCCAACACATTCCACAGGTGATGAGCACATACTCTCCTTTCAACATGCCAAGAGTGCTCCAAAATGGCCCTGAAATGCCTCTGGAGACTGCATGGGGATGCCAAATGATTGGCCCCCAAGGTTCCTTTGAGAAGAAAAGGGGTGCTGCTAGTTGCCTTACAAACTTCTGGGTAAGTCCCAGTTGTGTGTCCTTGTACCTGGGAGAAAAGTCCTGAGAAAGGGTTCCTGCACTGGGGGTGGGGGGAGTAGGACTCGGTGCCTGAGGGCCCAGGCTGACTAGATATTCCAGAATTCTTCATTGGAGGCTGTCTGACTCCTGCGCCTCAGCCTGAGGGCCCTGCTCTCAACACAATGAAGCTGTCTCCAACAGGGTCTTACAGGCCGGCCTCATAGTTCATGCTTGGAGAAGTATTCAGGGGGACAAAGGTCCCTTCCCTGTGGTTATGACAGTTTACAGGACAGAGTAAACTTACAGTCTTGGCAGTGCAATCAGGATGACTGTTGGCCAAGTTCAGATGCCCTGCCCTGCCCTCTATATACACAAAAGCAGCCAATACACAGGAATTTGCAACCAGCTATGGTGGAGAAGTGCACAGTCGGCAAACTCCCTCTTTTGGTTTCTAAAGAGCCCAGACAGGCTGCCTCAGGAGCTCCAGTCACAAAGTGTTCCGCCTTATGGAGGCCTAAGCCAAATCTGCACCACAGAAAACAAATCTACCCCTCTCCTTGATGAAAGCCAACCCACCTTGCCCAGGAGCCCTGAGGCAGTTGTGGTTGTGGGCTGACCTACTATCCATGTTTTCCCTTGGACTGAAGGGCTACAGGACTTTCAGTGCAAAAACCAGATAGGCCTAGGGCAAACCAGGACAGCTGATCATCTTAGGAGAGGTACTAGGCTGGGACAAGGGACTAATGGGGCCAGAATGGAAGGCCAGCCAGATAAACCCTTTTCTTGCTGACCAGCAGCTCACTCCCAATCACAAATTTCCGAGTGTCCTGCCCAACCACTTCATTCTGGGCTCTAACAGACTGTCCCAGCCCCTTGGCATGGTCCACTGGTCAGTGAGAACTGAGTTCTCCCAAGACACTGGCAGTGCAAAGGGTGTTGGCTGGACTTAGGGGTGGGTCCAGATTTTGTGAAGGTTGAAACTTACTGCAGTTTGGGGGTGGAGGTTCTTTGAGAAAAAGGAATATTAGATTGCTAATACAAATTTATCATCAGGTGACCTGGCAACAGAAGGACCTTGAGAACCCTGAACTTCATTAGCTTCATGGGAAATCGGCCTCTGGTTGAACCTGATGTTTTGAGTTATTATGGTCCACCTACCTATCCTAGCCAGTGCAATACCTCCCAGTGCAGGGTGGGTGGCCTGGTGGCATGAGTCCTCCTCAGCCCTGTAAGGGTGGAGTAATCCCACCCACCCTGAAGCTATGAAGTCCCAGACTTCACGGCCCCCAGAACCATGCTTGTTTGACTGCTCCCTCAGCCCCATGTCCTCTGGGCGTTCCGCAGCAGAGTGCGGAGGGGGACATGCAGACACCCAGCGAGGCCCGGACACAGGCTGGCGTGGGTACTACCGGGAAGCCCGCGGGGCGCCGTCCCATAGGAGCTCCGGATGCTGGCAAGGTGGCAAGAGCCACAGAGAAAGTTCCCGGCCCGAGCTTGCGGGCCTGGTGGGCTCCAGGTGGCGGGTGAGTCTTCCTAATCCGGGTGCGGAGCGCGGGGAGCTGAGCCGGGCGATCCAGGCACACACATCAGCGCACACATCCAGCCGCCAAGCTCCCGGGAAGCAGCCGGCCGGCCCAAAGCAGCCAGGACGGGCGCTGCCGCCTGGGTCGAGGTGGCTTTAGCAGTACCCGCGCCGCTGCGCCCGCCCTGCGTCCACGCGCTCCCGGGCACCGGCAACGCGCGCTAGGCACCTACCGTCCTCCTGTTCCAATACCATGGTCCCCTGGTGGCTCCAGCCGGGCACCGGCCGAAGGCGCAAAGGGGCTGGGACTCTCGCCGCCACCCGCCTGCGCTGCTCCCGCCGGCCCCACGTGGGCTCCGCGCCCCGCGAGCCCCGGCCGAAGACAGGGGCAGACGGACCGGCGCCCAGAGCGCAGCCCCTCGGGCAAGGAGCGCGGCAGGAGGGAGTGAGTGCGCTGTGGGGCTCCCGGGCAGGGGCCTGGGGGGTGGGGAGGGGGGAACGGGAGCCGGGAGGGGGCAGGGGCGCGCTGGCTGGGCCCTGCCTGGACACGGGAGCCGGAGCCGGAGCTCGAGCCGGAGCCGCAGGCGCGCGCGGGTTCTCTCTCCGAGCTGGCCGCGCTCGCCTCAGCACAGTGCAGCCTGTATTTCCCAGGGCCCCTTAGATTCCCCTGTTAATTAAATCAATTCATTATGCTCAGATCTGATTAGCGGCCCTTCCCCCCTTTGAATCAATTATTCAATACACAAACATAATTGCTTGGGCCAGAGGTGCCCGCCATTAGCTTATTTAACTCCAAGGACACTAATTACCCGCAGGGCACGGGAACTTTTCTCATTAATTCTGACAAAACACAAAAGCACAGCCAGAGTGTGTGCGTGTGAGGGACTCTGTGTGCTTGTGTGTGTGTGTGTGTGACCGCACTCCAGAGTGAAGGCTGTGTGGGATGGTGGGCCACTGTGAGAGCTTAAGAATGACAGGGGAGGGTGGCATGTGTGCGAACTCAGGTGGGGGTGTGCAGATTTCACCCTGCCTGCCACCATTCCCTTGTGAGCGTGGGACTCTGCGTGTGGTTGTGAGGTGCTGCCTGAGTGCATGGGCGGGGGGTGCCTCGGGAGCTGGGACTGTGGACCAAGGTTGGAGACCCAGCACGGGAACCTGTGTGAGGCTGCGAGGGCGCTTCTGTGTGCAGCTTGGTGAATGTGACTCCCTGGCTACTATGGCAGGCACTCTATCCCCTTTCCTTTTTCATTATTGCCCAGACATTGCACTGCATACTGAGACCCACAGGGAAAATACAGACCACAAAAGAGAAAGCAGGAGGGATGAGGAGAAGGTGGATGAGGCTGGAGCCAGACTGAGCCATAGTACCCACCTGCTCTCCAGTCACCTGCTCCTGCATGGCTGGACTTTGCACCCCGCTCCCCAGCACATACCCCTCTGTGCACAGCTCTAAACATCAGGTTCCCACCCTCCCTTCCTTTGCTCTCTCACTCCCCCTCCAGTACTTCTCCTACTCTCTACTTTAATCTCAAAGCCCCAATTTCCATATATGCTTGACACCCCTGTACATTCCCCCACCCAACTCCACCCACTCCATGCCTAGTTCTTGCTCCTGTCTTAAGGCTGAAGATAGGGTGGGCCTGTGGTTGACCAACTTCTCCACATTTTGCCTCCCAGGAAATCTCTATTGAGAGAGCCAGTTAGAGAGCCCACAGAGGCAGGGACACAGAGGGTAATTGATTCCCCCAAATTAGGTTTCTGCTTTTCTAAAGACCAGTATTGTTCCAGTTCTCAATGTGCACAGAGGTATTGAAGATTTCCTTTTTGTTTCCTCGGGCAATGAATGAGCTTAATCCATTTGGCTTTATAAATCAGGAAACTAATATTCACTCCTTCCATAGAGGCTTTTTAAAAAATTTAATTGGTGGGGGAGGCACAGTTAGTCACCCTAATGCTGTACCCAAGCCCATACTTATCAAAACACATTCTGATTGAGGGGTGAAGAGAAGGCAGGAAGGGGGGGGTTGTGCATGCTTATGCTCCTGCCCTCCTCCACCCTTGTACATGGAGCCAGAATATCTGGGAAAGTTTGCAAAATGATTGCAAGAATTATATTCAATTTAGTGAAGGAAAGGAAGATGTTCAGAGGGTTTTCCTCTTAGTTGCTCGCTAGCACTGAGGTACTGAGCATAGCTATGCTATGCCCAAGTGTGGCAAATTTTCCTTCTCATTCTGCACAGCCTCTGGAGTTATTTTCCTGGTGCCAAGATCTGACCTTGTTCCTGTTCTGTTCAGCCATCTTTGATGGCTCCTTATTGTCCATAAAATAAAGTCAGAAACGTTTATCCCACTTATTCCAGTGCCTCATGATCTGGCCTTGGCTACCATCACTATCCTTTTTTAGTTCAACTGATATCTATTAAATTCTAGCCATTTTCACTGCAGCACCTTAGACGTCAGTACTGTGGTGAGTGCACCTGAAGTTCCTGACCCAGTGACTCTTCTCATTTGTTCCTCTGCATTGGGGTCCCCTCTTTGCCACTCACAGTCCTCTAAGGAAACAGCTCTCCTGTGTTCCTCTAAATGGCTGCCTGCTGAAGGTTGGGTTTGCTGAGTGATGTGTACATTATTCCATTGAGGCCAGGGTTATAAGGTCAGCTGTGGAGGCAGGGTTTCAGCTCTCCTCTGGAGGGGGAAGACACATAGGATATCGAGTCTGTTTCAACCTGACCCAGTGGTGCACACCTGTAATTCCAGCAATTTGAGAGGCAGAGGCAGGAGGATTTTGAATCTGAGGCCAGAGGCAGCCTGCATAACTTAAAGACTCTGTCTCAAAGTAATATACAACAACAACAAGAAATGGACTGGGGTGCAGCCCAGTGGTAGAGCTCTTGCAAGATATGTGCAAGGCCCTGAGTTCAACCCCCAAGTACTGGAGAAATGGGAGCTGAGGAGCAGGGGAGGGAACTCTGCTTTTCTGCATTTTAGATTACAAAATGGAGGCTCAGAAGGAGAAAGCTCAGAAGGAGAAAGCCCACCACTTGCCCTCAGGATCTCAGATAGATGGCCTGGGAACTGAGCTGAGCAGCATGCTTCCTCTGCAGGCCTAGTGTTTGTATCCCCAGGCTTTCTCTGTTTAGTTCTCAGTGTAGCCAATCAGGGCCACTGCCTAGATTGGTGCTAGCTGGCCCTTTAAGTCAGGCATCTGGTCAAAGGGGCAAGTGGGACCTGAAATTCTGCTTTCTTTCCACTTTCCAGCCACGTGCATCGAATGAGCTGCACCCAAAGAGCACACGTTTTGCTAATTTCTACAAAAGCACTATGTTGACTAACATGACCCTGCAACTGGGTGTCTCTATTTGGCCAGGGTTCACATTCACGGAAGCCAGCCTGAGGTGTGAATACTCAGCCTCTCTGCCCCTTCCCTCACTTGTGACAAGGGCCTGGGTGAGCTCTTAAAAGACTAGCATCCTGGAAGATAGGCAGGTGGGAGAGAGACAGACAGACAGACAAACATCAGACAGCTTAAACATCATAGAGTGATCCGGTACTGCAAAAGATGCCTGACCTCATCTGTGCTCTTGTATGGAGTCCAACTCCTGATAAAAGAAGCTGCTGTTAGTTCCTAGCTAGAACTAAGACACTGACAGATCTGTCAAAAAGATTGAGGTCCCCATGGGACCCAGGCTGAAGGAGAGGGAGTGAGGTTCCCTTGAGGTCTTATGGGTGGACTAGACTGGGCAGCAAGGCCTGGAGTTTGGAGGGAGCAACAGTTCCAGGATGGAGGAAGACTGGGCCTGTCCCACTCCTGACCAACGAAGTGAGAAGACGGCAGTGGAGCAAATGAAGAACTGGGTCACTAGGAGCCCGAAAGCTTTGTTATGGGAACCCCTCGCTAAATGGGAAGAGAGTGAATTTTCCTATTACAAAACAGATTCTCTGAGTAAGTTAAAAAATAAAATACTGCCAAATGCTGTTTACGAAGAAATACTCCCAAAACAAGGTGACAAAAAAGACTGAAAATAAAGCAACGGGAAAAAAATATATACCAAGCAAATGCAAGCAGAGAGGGAGTAGGAAAAGCAATATTAATGTCAAACAAGGCAAACTTCAAGGCTAAAAGCATAAACTACTTGAAAATTAAGAAATACACTCTTAAATTACTTTTGGATCAAAAAGAAGATCAAAACTGAAATTACAAATCATCTAGTAATGAAAAAGAGAGCAAAATTTACATGACATAGCTCTACTCTGAGGAAAAATATAGCCTTAAATGCTTCTAATATTAAAAAAGACTGAAAGTAAATAAATGAGGTATGTAATCTAAGAAATAAGAAAAGCAAAAATAAAAAAATAAAAAAATAAAAAGAAGAAAGAAAAAAAGAAAAAAGCAGAAGGAAATTAATCAAGTTAGAAATTAATGGACTAGCCAAATAGCTAGGTATAATAGCACATGCCTGTAATCCCAATGGCTTGGGAGGCAGTGGCAGGGGGATCACAAATCAGAGGCTAGAGGTAGTCTATGCAACTTAGAGAGGATTTATCTCAAAATTAAAAATAGAAAAGAGGCTGGGAGTAGAGGTCAGTGGTAGAACACTTGCTTAGCTTGCAAGAGGCCTTAGGTTCAACTAGTCAGTAGTGCCAAGAAAGAAAGGAAGGAAGAAAGAAAAAATGGAAGGAAGGAAGAAAATAATAACTAAAAGGAAAAATTAGAACAGAAACCTCCTTCTTCAAAAATAAGAACAAAATAAGCCAGGCACAGTAGCACAGGCCTGTAATTCTAGAGGCTCTGGAGGTGGAGGCAGATCTCTGGAGGAGGATCATGAGTTCAAGACCAGAGGCATAACTTAGTGAGACCCGGATGCAAAATGAAAAATGAACAATAGGTGGGGGGGCAGGTGCAGCCCAGTGTAGAATGCTTGCAAAGTATGTGTAAAGCCCTGGGTTCAACTTCCAAGTAGAAGAAGAAGGAAGAGGAGGAGGAGGAGGAAAAGGGAGAGGAGGAGGAGGAGGAGGAGGAGGAGAAGGAGGAGGAGGAGGAGGAGGAGGAGGAGGAGAAGGAGGAAGGGGAAGCCGCCGCCACTGCTGCCACCAACAAAACAAAAATCCTTCCAGGCAATCCTGGCTAACAAAATAAAGAAAGCAAAAATACACATTAGGTACAAAAAAAGGGATATATCACAAGTACAGAAAGAATTAAAGAACTATAACAATAAAATCTACAAGTCCATGAAAATAAATGTGAAAACCTAGAGGAAGTACATGACTTCATGCAAAGTAGAAAATTATCAAAACTGGATGAAAAAGTCAAAAATTCAGATTAGGCCAATAAATGGAAGAGATTTGAAAGAACTTAACAGTCTGCCATTAAATATCACAAGGCACCATATGCTCCAGCAATTCCACTTCTGGATATACACCCAAAAGAATAGAAAGTAAGGTCCAAAGAGATATTTATACATCCATATTCACAGCAGCATTATTCACAATGGCCAAAAGGCAGAAGCAACCCAAGAGTCCCATTAATAGCAGAAAAGATAAACAATCTGTGGTATATCCATACAATGGAGTATTATTCAACCTTAAAAAGGAAGGAAGTTACAACATGGATAACCTTGAGGAAGCAATGCAAATGAAATAAGCCAGTCACAAAAAGACAAATACTGTTTGAATACGCTATATATTGGGTATATTGGGTACCTAGAGTACCTAGGCCTGTAGCCATAGCACTGTGGCGACCCATCCCATCAGATCTCAGAAGCTAAACAGGATCAGGCCTGGTTAGTACTGGGATGGGAGACCACCTGGGAACATCAGGTGCCATAGGCTTGGGAGAAGGACTGGGCAACCCACTCCCAAAAAACAATCCACCATTGAAAACCCTATGAACAGCAGAGAAGCACTGACAATAATGTTTCGCCTGTTGTAAGTAGAGTCACTGTGAGTTGGATACCAACTCAATGGCACCTAGCAACAACAACAAGAGTACCTAGACTCATACAAAGTAGAATGGTAGTTGCCAGGACCTGAGAAGGGAAAAAGTGGAGATGTTGTTTAATGGGCATAGTATTTCAGATTTTTAAAATGAAAAAGATTAATTGTACAACATTGTGAATGCATTTAATACTACTAAACTATAAACTTAAAAATGACTGCAATGGCAGATTTTATGTGTATTTTATCACAATTAAAATTTAAAAATCACAAAACAGATATTATTAAAATAAGTTTTATGTAAACTTCAAAACATGATTTAATGTTACTTAAATTATTCCAAACAAGAGAAAACATTGGAAAACTTCCTGCTTTGTTTTATGAGCTAGCATTTTCTTAATTCCCAAGGCTTATAAAGATTGAATTTTAAAAGAAAGAAAACATCATAGAACAGTTTGACTATGAGTATAAAATCTGAAATAAGATATTAAGTAAATAGAATGGGAAAAGAATCCAAATAATAATATACTATGCAGGCAGGTTTAACACTACAAACATGATTCAGCACCAAGAAATCAATCTATATAAATCACCACATTAACAAATAAAGGGAACAAAATATGATAATAGTTGTTGTTGTTGTTGTTAGGTGCTGTCGGGTCGGTATCTGACTCATAGCAATCCTCTGCACAACAGGGGAAACACTATTGTCAGTGCTTCTCTGCTGTTCATAGGGCTTTCAATGGCAGATTGATTTTTGGGAGGGGGTTGCCAGGTGCTTCTTCCAAGCCTACAGCACCTGGTGTTCCCAGGTGGTCTCCCATCCAGGTACTAACCAGGCCCGACCCTGCTTAGCTTCCGAGATCTGACAGGATCGGATGCCACAGGGCTATGGCTGCAGGCATGATAATAGTAGCAGATATCAAAAAATCATTTGATAAAGTTCTGCATATATTGCTAGTAAAATAATAAGCAAAACAGAAATGGAAGAAAACTATTTCAATTTGTTAGCACTATTTACTGAAGCCCAGTAGGAAATATATACACAAATAACATCCTAAAGTTATTTCCATAAATTGAAAACAAGGCAGGTTGCCCATTATCTATACTTTTTTGGGGGAGGTAGGGGGTAGTGCTGGGGATCAAACCCAAGGCCTCATACATTAGGTAAGTGCTCTACCACTAAGCTACATCCACAGCCTCATTATTCAACATAGTTTGAAGACTTTAATTCAACAACACAACAATTCCATAAGATGAGGAAATGGATCAGAATAACTTATTTTTAAAAGGACAAATATGTTTACTTACAAAGTATATGATTATATATATCAAGTAAGTCCAATAAAATTCAGTTTAAGACCTACTAGCATTAGATAATTAAGAAGGTAGTCAAATACAAGATAAATAGAAATTTATAGTTTTTTTCCAAATGTGACTATATATTCGAAATGAAAATGAAGAAATAGATCAGTTGCAATAGTGACAACGCTATAAAGCGTCCAGGAATAATTTAAAAACAAGAACAACTATTGGAAATGTAAAAGTCTTCTTTGAAGAAAGTCACAAGATCATATCGAAGGACATATAACAAGATCTGGACTTGTAGAAAGGGAGCCACATTTCAGAAAGAAACTTTATGAAAGGGCAATCCTTTCAAAATAGTAAATAGATTTAGTGTAATTTTTATAAGAATCTCAAATTTAAAAATTTTAGAACTTTAAAAAATTTAATTTGAAATCCAATTGAAAAATATCTGAGGCTATTTATGAAAACATATGTAAAGAAGAGAATTTGTATTATCAGATAATAAAACTTACTACAAAGCCACCATAATCTTAACAATATGGTATGAGCCAGGAAGAGATAAATAGATCCAAGGAACAGAGAGTTAATTAATAGATTCAGGCACACAAATAATTAAATGTATGACAAAACTTTCATTTCAATCATCAGAGAAAAAATTAATAAGTAGTATTGCCTTCTGTAGGCTGGGGTTTAGATCAGTTGGTTAAGTGCTGTTCTGCACTTTCTGAGGGACCCAGGTTCAATCCCCAGCACCTCAAAAATTGGGGAAGGATATGACAGTTCACTCCTGAAACAATCCTGAAACAACCAGCCATTGAAAACTCTCTAAGGGTTGTTATGAGTTGGACCCGACTTGATGACACCTAACAAAAACAACATTGCCATCTGCCAACATTTCTGCAAGCAGATATACAAAATAAGCCAATAAGTACCTGAAAAGATGCTCAACATCATTGGTCATTGGGGAAATGCATATGAAAACCACAATCATATACCACTTCACACCTGCTAGGAAGCCAGAATAAAAAAATGTTGGCAAGGATGTGGAGAAATCAGAGCCTTCACACACTGCTGGTGGGATTGTAAAATGGTGCAGCTACTTTGAAAAACAGCTTGGCAGTTTCTCAAAAAGTGAAACATAGTCACTACATGACCAACAATTTCACTCCAGGGTGCATACCCAGGAGTGATGAAAACATATGTCTGTATAAAAATCTGTTCATTAGTGTTTATAGCAGAATTATTCACAATAGCCAAAAGATGGGGGGGATCAAATGTCCATCAACTAAAAATGGATATTATCTGGCCATAAAAAGGAATGAAATACTGATACATGCTGTAAGATGGATGAGACTTGAGAACATTATGCTAAGTAAAAGTAAGCCATTACAAAACCCATATACATTATATAATTCCATTCATACGAAAGGCCTAGAGTTCCTAAGTCCATAGAGATGTATAGCAGATTAGTGCTTCCCAGAGACTGATGTAGTAGTTGGTGTTATTAGGTACTGTCAAATTGGGTCCAAGTCATAGTGACTCTCTGTACAACACAATGAAAGAGGCACTATATCTGACAGTACTTCTCTGCTATCCATAGGGTTTCTAATGGCTGTTTCAGGAGTAGGTTGCTAGGTCCTTCTCCTATTTTTGCAGTGCTGGCTATCAAAACCAGGGCCTCAAAGCACATGGAGCAATCACTGTCCCAACTAAATTTATTTCTTTTAGGGGACAGAAATGTCCTAAAATTGACTCTGGTGTTTCATATATCCGTGATGCTACTAAAATGCATTAAACTGTACACTTAAAATAAGTGACTGTGTGGTATGTGAATTATATCTCAATAAAGTTGTTTTGAAATTTTTAAAACATTGTTTAAAAATTGCCACAACTGGTTATCCATCTAAAAGAAACAAGTGGGATCCCTATCTCCCCTAAATAAACAAATTACATCCCAAGTGAATTAGATATTTTACTATAAGAATGAAACAATGAAAACACTAGAAAAAATTTTAAGAGAAAAAGTATTAGGTTTGAATAATGATAAATAAATTTGATGAGTGTAACAAAAGAAAAGAAAGATGTATATGATTTTTAAAGACTCAGGTGGCAAAAGATGCCATAAGTAAAGGAAAAATACAAATAATTTACAGAGAAAAATACTTGTAAATTTTATGGGAGTAAAACAAAAAATTATGCCATATATACAGTGTTTCTTTAAATTGTAAATAAAAGAAAAAGCCGAAAAGAAGAAAGTTGGAAAAGGGTTATGAACAAGGCATTCAGAGCAGGGAGATTTAATTGGGCAATAAAATACGTATCCTTGGTATTTATTGGGAAAATGCAAATCAAAGCAAAATAAATTTTCATTATTTAAAATTAACCAGATTTGCAACAACAACAAAAAGTAGAAGAGTAACATGTTCATATCTACTAAAGATTTGAGAAAATGGGTATTCTCCTTTTTTCCTAAATAAGTCATCTGGCACTGTCTGTTACAATTTGGGCCAAGTAACCCAACACTAACTATTAAAATTAAATATATACGTGTCTTTTGACCCCAAACACTTCCTTTTGGGAATCTACCCCACAGGAGAAAATCACTTATCTATAAGGATAACCCTAAAATTTTAGCAGTGGTGGCAGAAAACTGGAAACCATTTTAATATCAGTGTCAATGATTGGATACATTGTTCTACAGCTCTGCTAGAATATTATGCAATTATTAAAAAATGAATTCATGCTGTAGCTACTGACTTGAAACACCTTTCTGAAACGTACTGCTAGTGAGAAAAGTAGATTACAGAGTAGCCCCTAGTACTATTCCCTCTGTTAAGAGGAACATGGAGAGGTGATGTGAAAATCTTCCTCTGTAATGGCTGTCAAGATTGGTGAACTTACCAGGTGAGAATAAAAGATGGAGGAAAAGGGGCAAGTCTATGCTTTTCAGAATCGTTTCATTATTTATATTATGTTATGTTAGCTAAGAAATTTATCTACAGCTGCATCACCCTGATGTCTGATCCCATCTGATCTTGGAAGCTAAACAGGGTCAGGCCTGGTTAGTCCTTGGATGGGAGACAGCCTGGGAATGACGGGTGTTGTAGGCTTAAGAGAAGGACCCAGCAGCCCACTCCCAAAACAATTAACCATTGAAAACCTTGTGAATACCAGAGAAGCACTGACATAGTGCCAGGCATGGCACAGTTCAGGGACTGTTTCATCTGTTGTACAGAGGTTCACTATGAGTTGGACCAGAATTGTCAGCACCTAACAACAAGGCCTGCTGCCTTGGCATCTGATCGCGTCAGATCTCAGAAGCTAAGCAGGGTTGGGCCTGGTTAGTACTTGGATGGGAGGCCACCTGGGAACACCAGATACTATAGGCTTGGGAGAAGGACTTGGCAACCCACTCCCAAAAAATCTATCCGCCATTGAAAACCCTATGAACAGCAAAGAAGCACTGACAAAGTGTGTCTATTCTAAGTAAAGTCACTACATACAATACCGGCTTGATGGCGCCTAACAACAACAACAACAAGTAACAGCAAATAGTTTATAATTTTTTAAATTGAGAAACAAATTGGGGAGTCGGTTTTGACACTTTTTCCAATTCCAGTCACTGCTCCTGCCCCAGTCCAAGGGCTCTGCATAAGCACGCTCTCCTGACGTATCTCCCGTCACTGACACCCAGCCCTTGCTCCAGAGATGCAGCATCTTGCCCTTGTCGTTACCTGAAGCCCCACCCAGCTCCAGGCCTGCATGCTGTTTCTTCTGCCTGGAATGTCCTTCTTGCCCTCTTCATTTGGACTCCCTCTTGCTCACCTCCAAGGTCTGTGTTTAATGTGAGGGAGGCCTTTCTCTGTAAAACCAGGCTAGACCTCCCTGGTACAGTCAAGGGGATGCTTTTTTCCAAGCTCCACTCTACAGTGCCTTTCCTCCATAGTGCTTATCATAATGATCAAGTTATTACAGTTATTTGTACAGTTATTTGTGTGATGAGGATAAAAGACAAACTATAAAGCTGCAAGTATTTGCACCTTTTCTTCCACCACTGCCCCCATCCCTGTCTTGGGAGAGACAAATGGGTCAGACAAAGTCTATGGGGTCCAACCCAGCTTAGAGATTTTGAATGTGCCCTTCCCCTCCATGCATCCACTACCCTAGTTCCAGCTGGGAGAACTTGCCTGGCTCAAATACTTCACTCTTTCACTTATCTAGCCAGTTAGCTTGCTCTTAGAATTGGTTATGGTAAAGCCCTCTGCATTGCTGGGGAGCTTGTGGGCTTCCCTAGCCAGTTAGAATGAAGTTGTGGGGGACACTCCAACCTCCAAATGATTTTCTTCCTGCACCTCCTAACCATCACAGGCCCTCATCAAGGGTCACTGGATCTTCCCCAGTTACCTCTGAGGATATAAATATCCAACCACCAAGCCCCTGCAAGCCCTGCAGCTTCAGAATCTCAACCCAAACCCGTTATTTTGCACAATTAGTGAACACCTGTTCCCTCTCCTTTCCCCCTCATCACCTGTCCACAGAGGACTGGAGACCCAAGGGATCCTGGGCTGTGAGGCTGATGCTGGTTCACAAGCTTCATGGGCTCTGAGTGACTGGTCGGTGAGGCTGAGCACCGTGACTCACTCGCAAAGAACAGACTGTTTCCTGACAAGCTCACCAGAGTGAACACACCCACATGCAGGTGGTCCCCTTGGAGCTACAGCCGCATGTCCCAACAGCACATGCATCCCAGAAACAGTCCCTGATGCTGCAGGCAGAGGCCATGGTACGTGGGGCCCGGCTGGCAGGAGTACTCCTGGGCCCCCTCCTTTGCCTCCTGCCACATGATCCAAAAAGCCAAAGGGGTTTCTCCTCAACTAGCATCCAAGCTGTCAGAGAGGCCCTGCCAGGTCCCAAAGGATACAAATTTGAGAAAACAGCTATGCCCCTGGACATGGATAGTCCTTCATGGCCACTGCTACCCAGGATCTGCCTGGGTTCCCCCGAGCCAGGCTTTGAGCCCCTGTGCTCAGGCCACCTCTGGTGGTGAGCCATAAGAATATCTGAGTCCTCTCAGAGCTGGAGGTCACAATCAGCCACCACCCAGAGCCCAAGCCCAGCAGATTGAGCCTCGTACAGCCTGGGGACAGGCTGCTAATTCACCCACAGCCCACAGGAGCAACCCTGGGGCCTCTGACTTGACAGCTACTGTTAAGGCCTAGATCCTGATTCTGATTCTACTCCTTGCAGATCTCAGGCAGCTGCCTCTTCCTGAGTGGGGCACATTGGTGTTGGTGTCCCCAACATCTGTCTTTTCCTTCTTCCTGCGCATAGCTGGAGACCATATTTCCCATCTTCCTTTGCAATAGGTATACAGTGTGGGGCGTGCACCTGCCGGTCCAGCCTGGAGGTTCGGACGGGCGGCACCACCGTGCACACAGATACTAAGCACAGTTCACTCAGGACCCTCAGGTGAGGGGCTCAGACTCCTGCGGGCCTCAGGACCCCGGAGGAGACAGGAGAAAGGAAAAGCCTCAGTCACTTTTGCCTTCCAGGGGCAAACACCTGTGTTGGTCATCTTGGTGGTCACGAGGAGACATCTATTCCTTCTTTGGTGATCAGACAGAGAGCAGGTTCTTTCCTTGTTGATGACTGCAATGGGAGCGCATTCTTTCCTCACCGAAGGTCCTGAGAAGAAGAGCGGAAGAGGTGTTTCTTCATCGGTGGTCCGGGCAGGAACAGGTGAGAAGGCCTTGCTTAGCCAATGGTGTGGGCAAGATGGCGAAGAGGTGAAAAAGGCCTGAAAGGTGTCAAAGGGTCGAGCTGCCACAGCGCAGTTCTTTATATAGCTTGCCCACAGAATGGCCTGAGCCAATCAGCTTTCAGTCCAATTGTCCAATCAGGAGGGGTTTTGTACAAACCTGCAACCAAGTTACTTTCATTTTCCCTAGATTTCTAATTTACAAACCAGATATTCCAAAGCCATTTTCCCAGTTTGGGAGTTTTTGCCAATTTCCTCCCAATTTTTCCCTACATACAGGAGTTACTGGCACTCACTTGTAGGCAAAAGAGATATATGGTTCTTTGGCCTTTCTTGCTTTCAAGGAAGTTGCTTGTGCAGAGCTTGCTGTCTTCCTGTCTTCCCACAGCTGGAATATGGGTGTTTGATGCAGATAAGGACAACACCCTAGGAATGCAGAGAAATAAGACAGATATGGGGTCCTTGTGTGACCTTGGGGTACAAGCCTGCCAAATTGTACTTTTTTTTTTTTTTGGTACTGAGAGTTGAACCCAGGGCCTCATGCTTGCATGCTTTGCAAGTGCTGGACCACTGAGCTGCACCGCCAGCCCATTTTTTTACTTTTTGAGACAGGGTCTTGCTAAATTACTCGGATTGCCTCTGGTCTCAAACTTGCAATCTGCCTGCTTCTGTCTCCCAAGCCACTGGGATTACAGGTGTGCACCACCCTGCCTGGCTTTTTTTTTTTTTTTTTTGAAACAGGGTCTGGCTATGTACTCCAGTCTGACCAATTCTCCTGACTCAGTCTCCTGACTGCTGAGAACACAGGCACACACCACACCCAGCTCCTAACTTGGACCTCTCCTCTCCTCTCCTCTCCTCTCCTCTCCTTTCCTCTCCTCTCCTTTCTTTCTTTCTCTTTCTTTCTTTCTTTCTTTCTTTCTTTCTTTCTTTCTTCTTTCTTTCTTTCTTTCATGGTACTTGGGGGCTGAACCCAGGGCCTCATGCACACTTTGTGAGCACTCTATCACAGGGCAGCACCCCCTGCCCATTTTTTATCTTTTATCTTGAGACAGGGTCTCACTAAGTTATGCAGGCTACTTCTGGCCTTGAACCTGAAATCCTCTTACCTCTGCCTCCCAAGTTACTGGGATTGCAGGCATGAGCCACCATGCTCAGCCCAACTTGGGCTTTTAAATCTCCTGTTATGAGAGAGAGAAACAAAGCTCCATCTTCATTCAAGCCACTATAGTTTGGGGCCTCTTTATCACTGCAGCTTAGCCTTTTTCCTAACTAATACACTGAGCCTCTGATTCTCCATCAATAAAATAGGATGCTTTCAAGTTCCAAGTTTCCAATTCCAAATTTTGCTTTGTCAAAGTTTCTGAAGAGCTTCCCAGGAACTTGCCCTTGGCCTGGAGCCAGGACTGAGTCTTGGTGTACCTTCTGTTGCCTCTTTACTTTGAGAAGTCCTCTGATGCTCACATAAGGGCCAATCCCTGGAGAGATAGGGGTTGACATGCAGAAGCATCCAAGGCCTTTTCTGGTTGCCTGAGGAGGGCAGCTAGAGCAGGGAGCTAAGGGGAAAGGGTTAGGGTAGGTTGCTGCCCCTATTGATGGGCGCTTCCCATTCCATGCCATCCCTGGTTTGCCCAGTCAGATATTTCGCCTGACCCCATCCCTAGCCATTTTAGCCCCACTGCTCCAACTCTAGGGCCTATGGCAGGGCCCACCCCTCACTCTCCTATCATAGACCAGACTCTCCAAGATTGAAGCTGTGGTCCAGGCCTATAAATATAAACAATGTCAAGGGGATGCTTTTTCCAAGTTCCACTGTACAGGACCCCAGATGGGTCCCTGACCCATCAGGTTAGGGAACATCTATCTCATGCCTTCCTGGAGGGTCCTTGAGCTCATGTCTGGGCAAGTTGGCTCCATGGCCCTTGTTGTTGTTGTTGTTAGGTGCTGTCGAGTCGGTATCCAACTCACAGCAACCCTCATAGGGTTTTCAATGGCTGACTGTTTCAGGATTGCCTTGGGAGTGGATTGCCAGGCCCTTCTCCCATTTTTGCAGTGCTGGGAATTGAACCCGGGACCTCAGAGACTGCAGTGCAGCGCTCTACCAACAGCTAAATTCCAGCCCACCATGACACTTAGAGCAATGTAATATCACACAACCGCATGTCCCACAGGGCAGTCCTCTAGCCTGGTTTAGTCTAGCCTAATCTTAAGCATTTGCCTAGAGATGATCCTAATAGGACCTTGGGAGTTAGAAACTACTGGCCTAAAAACTAATGGCCTGGAATAAGACCAGGCTTGCTAAGGGCAGAAAAACCATATCAGAGAGTAGAGGTGGGGCTGAAATTTCTGCCCACCAGTCTTAACTGAAAGCCCCCCGCCCCCCACCCCCGTTCCCTTTCATGTCTTAAGCCAACAGTATCATATGCTTTATGACTCCAAGGTCAGGCCTCATGCTGAGTGCCAAAGTTCATGGTCCCTGTAGTAGACAGATATGGTAATATCTACTTGGTGTTCCTCTCCCTTGCCTTCTGAGTGCTTCACCCCACCCATCACTCTATTCCTATGTTCCTGTGGAAGAGATCCAGTTCTTATACAATCCTACCCCACGGCCTATGGACCCTGGAGTGGGCACAAGATCCAAGCTGGGCCAATGAGAGTTTTGGACTTGAAACCAAGAGAGTTGGGTTAGTCTGTCTTTGGTGACTGGAGCTGTAAGATGTAAGTCAAGACCCATGTTCACTGCCATGGAGATAAAGCTGTTCTGTGGAGAGACAAAAACTAAGCCAACAAGAAGAGATAGGCAGAGATGGGACAAGACACAAGCCCAATAGTGTTCTATTTCCTAATTCTACTTGTTTTCTGAAACCCAGCTCTATTCCTACCTTCCTCTTGGCTTGGATGCTCAAGGGTCAGTCGGATTTCCATCACTGACAACCAAAAGAAACTCAACTAACATATGATTGGTTGTGGAAGGTATAACAGGCTCCAACCTTCAGTAGATGCAATGAAGGAGTGTCAGGCATTGAAGCAAAGGAAGACCGTGTGTCTGGCTAGCAACGATGGCTTCTTATAGAAGGGGATCCTGGGAATCCTGGAGGCTGTGTCCCTGTCCCTGGATAGCCTTCTCTAATGAAGTATGCTCACAAAGAGCAACTTGCCTACACTCTTCAGGCCCACATTTCAAGGCCTTCCAAACTTGACTTCCCTCCCTTCTCCCTGTGCCCCCCAGCCAGAAGAGCAGAGCTCTAGCCATGCCCTGTGCCTACTCAACCCATACCTGTCCTGCATGTCTTGGC
>VMDO01002994.1:102500-153450 GCA_007922755.1 Pedetes capensis
GTAAAAATACTAACCTAAGACTCTATCATCCTTTGCTTAGACCCTTGCAGTAGTTTCCTGGTTATTGTTTCACCTACAGTAACCAGGGAAATCATTTAAAAATTGTTTCACCCTCAGTAACCAGGGTAATCATTTAAAAACCCTGTCAGATCCTGTCATTCTTTAACAGCTCCCGAGTCTCATGAAATGAAACTTGAAGTTCTTAGCAGGGCTTCCACATGATCTACCCCTTCTCTCCTCATGGAGCTTTCTGTTCCCTCTGCCTGTCTCCCCATGGGTGTGCATTTGGTGACCCACTGCTTCAGCCAGGTCTCTGCCCATGTGTCTCCTCATCCGCAAGCCCTCCCTATTATCACTGACCTCTTCCCTGCTGGCTTTGTTTTTATAACAGCAGTCTCCAACTTTTTTGGTACCAGGTACTGGTTTCTTGGAAGGCAGTTTTTCTACGGACCGGAGGCAGAGCTTAAGCAGTAACGCAATGATATGGTGCGGCTGTAAATACCAATGAAGTTCGCCTGCTTGCCTGCCACTCACCTTTCGCTGTGTGGCCTGGTTCCTAGCAATGGTTCTAGTCCACAGCCCAGGACTTGGAGAGCCCTGATTTATAGTTATTATTGTCACCCAGCTATAGCGTGTCTCTCTCTGTGGCAGATAAGCTCAGTGGAAAGAATCATATCCTTTTCCCTCCTGCTTCTCTAGCCCCTACCACAGCTCTTTGCTTATGGTACTCAGGGGACACTTGTTGGCCACATGGTTGGTTACATTGAATTTGGACCCCAGGGTTCGGTGGGGTAAGCTTCCTGGTGTCAGGGTGTGTTAAGGGAGGAAGGCCCAGGCCAGCCATTTGTGCTGTGTCTTGCACAGCAATGAGGTGTTGTTCACTGAGGAGCTGGGCTGTGGCAACAGACCATTTTCCAGACGTCCCATGGTCAGGCCAAGTTGCTCCCTCAAAGAGATGCAGTCACTCAACACAGCCCCCACCATTGTTAGAGAAATAATCGCCAGCTCAGGGATCTTGGCTCATTCTCTGGGCTTCAAGGTCAGGGCCAGGTGCCAGCTGGACCCCCAGAGTAGCTGTGTCTATTCAGGAAGCTGGTGGCAGAGGGAGGTGGGTGTTCTGTCACCCTATTAAAACACACAGCCCCTGGATTGGGCATTGGTCTTAGCTCTGCCACTAACTCACCCTGTGATGCTAGGCAAAGCTTTGTCCCACTCCAGTGCCTCAGTTTGCCCTTCTCTATAATGGGCAGTTGGAGACAATTTTGACTGTGATCTTCCCCATAGATGAGGAAACTGAGGTCCAGAAAAGTTTGACGGTGAGCGTGAGATCACATGACATTAGGGATAAAACAGTCCCTCAAGCCTTGGCTCACACCTTTTCCTCCCCTGCATCCCTGTTCAAGTCCTGACTTAGCTCGTCTTCTTTTCTCATATCTAGACTTGTTTCCTCAGGTGGCCTTTGAGACCCTCAGGGCAGGAGCCACATCTGGTTCCTACTTAGGAACAGCAAGTTGCTATTAGGCAACAGCAAGTGTTGAATGAGGCTTGGCGAGTAAGAGGGGGCGGCAGGTTGCCAAAGGCCATGAAGGGAGGTGGCAGCAAAGGCAGGATCCTGCCCAGGTCTTACTGGTCCCCTGGAGCTTCTCCATGCCAGCACAGGAGTCATTTTCACTCATCCATTCACTCACACAAGAAAGATTTCCCAGCACTTGCAATATGCTAGTTACCACTGTAGTGCTGGGAACACAGCAGTGACAAGCAGACAAGGACCCTGCCCTTCGGGAGCTGACAGTCTATAGTGGGAAGCAGCAAATAAGCAAGGGATAAATCCATAAATGAGACATTTGAGATGGAAACAAAGCAAAGAGGGCCAAAGAGGCAGGCAGTGACTGGGATGGGGTTGATGTAGATCAGGTTGGTTGGGAAAGACCTCTCTGAGGACAGGAGACCTGCAAGACAAGAAAGAAAATCACACCAGGCAGAAGGAAGAGTAGGTGCAAAGGCCCTGAGGCTGGTTGGATCTGTGTGTGTCTACGTATGAGGAATAGAAAGAAGAGGATTGCTTGAAGGTAGTACATGACAGGGAGAGAGCCAGGCTAGGTAAGGGGAGAGGTAGGTAGGGGCTAGATTATGGCCCTAGGGAGGAATGTGTGTTTCATTGCAAAGCAGATGGGAAGTCATTGGGGCACTTGACATTTCTATGAATCATTCTGACTGTGGAATTCTTGCTGTTGCTAGTGGAGAAGCCTTGGGGGTTGTGATCTCTTGCTCAGAAGGAGAGAAGCTTTGGTTCCAAGCAGACCAAGGTCGTGGGTGGCCCCAGGTTCTAGTCCAGAGGAGCCCTGCCTATGTCCCACCCCCACCTCCGAGGATGGCACTACCCGCCTCCCCAACCTCCCAGGGGTGTTACAGAAAACCTCGCCTGCAAGATGTCTAGGCCCCCACTCCTTGATTATATTAATGCCAAAATGTATTAAAGAAGCGTGGTAGAAATGCTATTCTAATTGTTTCGTACACACGCCACTGGGAGGGAACTGATTGGACACAGCTCACAGGCAGTATGTTAATACGCTATTTTCGTATGATGATAGCTTTGCATAATCTTCCCTTCTCCCAGCTTTGCAGGGACCTGTTGTTAACCAAGCCCCAGGAGAGAGGGGAAAGGCAATTTGACTTCAAGTCCACTCCCTGCCACATTAATTAGTCATGTAGCTGGGGAAAGGTGTGCTCACTCAGTACAAAGTAGACTTTATAATTTATACACCAGCTGTTTCCGTCCATTCTCCTCCCTGCCTGCCTCTAATGAAATCGTGTTACCAGAGAACTGACTGGCGTGAATTGAGCCTTTAATCCCATTGACCCTGGCCTGGCTGGTGGGGCCCAGGGGAGGGGGGAGGGGCCTTTCAGCAAGGGGCTGTGATGAGAAGACCCTGGCAGGCTGGACCTGCCCACCCCAGCCTGGAAGCCTGCACAATGGAGCAGCTTGGAGGTGGGGGCCTGCCTGGCTGAGCAGCCCTCTTGGGGATCCCTGGAGGCTGAGATGGCTCACATTTATTGCCTCATCTTCTGAGATCCAGCGAAGCACAACATTCTCATCTAGATTGTTCCTTTACTTAGAGAACAGGGCAGGCCAGACTGCACAACCAATGAGCTAACGCTTGCTTTCCTGGCCGTGGGGGCTTCTGGGAAAGCAGAGGCGAGATTCCATAGAAGGAGTCGGCCCTACTCTCTGGAGCCACGCCAGAGCCCAGGGCCCTTGTTAGGGAGGAGGGCTGGGGCAGAGGTGGAGACAGGCCCCACTCCTGACTCCAGACTGTGGTCTCCGAAGGGCACTACTGAGAGATTTAGGTCAGAAGGATGCTTCTCTCCCTGCAAGCCCCAGAAGAAAAACAAGCAAGCCCTGGCCTCAAGAGCCATTCAAGCAAATTCCTGCAGAACAGAGCACATTTGGGGAGCAGGAATAAACACAGCAATTAGCACCATGGCAGCCTCTTAAACAAACACAAGGGGCCAAGTCATGGGTGGGGGCGGCTCATGCATCTGTCAGGGCCAGAGGCCACAAAGACAGGGCTGATTTGAGGGAAGCCGAAAATAAGGTGGCAAGGTCCCAGGAGGGCAGGTCCAAGGGTGGTGACAATGAGCCAAGGTAAGGTGCTTGGTAGAGGTTGGAGTGCTTATTGGGACAGAGGGCAAAGAAGGGATGGGGTGAGGTGGGGACAAGGGTGACTTACTGGCTGCCATCTTTGAATTACTGGAACCCCAGTACCCAGCCCTGGAGGTGAGGGTGTCTCTCTGGGAAGTCACAGTGAGCTGAGCCGTGGCACCACTGGACTTTATGACCCACAAGAGCCTGAGTATGCACCATCTACCCAGGCCCACAGATGTTCCGGGACTCTTGCAGTTGGTTGCCTGGCCTCTGCTGTCACCTCTCCACCTCTGGAATGGAGCCTTCTCTTCTTCCTTCTGCTAAATCCTAAATCTTTCAAGGCTCAGATCCTATGTCACCCCCCTCAGCCAGGCTTTCCTGATTGCTCCAGCTGGTTTGTGCTGCTAAGCCCATCACAGTCCCACCCCCTCTTGATGGCAGAGACATCTCTGCATCCCTGGCACTTAGCATGGGCAGGACAAGGTACCCTGAGCAGGTCTCCTGTCTTGGCCAGTCCTCAGTCTGCCCATCTATGAAGTGGGTTTGTGGTCTCATAGAGCCACTCTGGCTGCCTGGGAGCCCCCACTAGACTCCCTGTGGCCTAAAAGCACAGGCTCAGTCCTGAAACAAGGAAAGAAATGTTTCAAAGCCACTTGAATTGTGTTGTGGGCATCTAAGCTGATTTATTAGTTTTGAAATAGCCAAAGTAATTCTTTTGCTTAATGGCATTAAAAAAAAAAAAAAAAAAAAGCTTTGACCAGTCCTCGTTTTAATGAAAGTGTGGGGAACATCAGAAGAACCTATCCAGGGAGGGAAAATGAAGTTGTCATTTTTCAACATAATTAAACTTGGTTTTCAAAAATCTCCTGATCTGAAATGTGAATTACGCTAATTACTTCTGGTGGCTGCAACATTGATTTCAGTGTTAAAGTTAATGGACTTAATGGACTCTGCCTTTCCCTTAGACACGGCTGGGTCTTCTTGCCGAAAGTCCTGTTTGTCCACCACGAAGGCCTCTTCTGGACCCTCTAAATTTTCTGCCATCAACATCTGCTGCCTGAGGCCCCCACCAGCTTGGCTCCTTCAAGTCAGTCCTCAGCTGGGCAATTGTTCT
This sequence comes from Pedetes capensis, assembly GCA_007922755.1. NCBI lineage: Eukaryota > Metazoa > Chordata > Mammalia > Rodentia > Pedetidae > Pedetes > Pedetes capensis. Next base: position 107,261 of record VMDO01002994.1, read on the forward strand.
TTCTTCCTCTAAGTGAAGGTGGGCTAGACATCCACTTCCTGTTCTCACCACCCTAGGTCTTCTGAAGAGACCAGGAAAAGGAAAGTCAGGTGTTCGTAGCTTCAATGAAGATGAGTAGGACCATGCAAGGCCTTGGGGCAGCAGGCTAAGGCTTGGAGCCCAAGACTTTCTCATCCCTGAGGGCGCCTGGAGAGAGGGTTGGAAAGGACAGAAGGGTGAAAGCCAGGGAGACTCACTCCCCAGGAGAGGGGTCAGGAGCAGGCTAGGGAGGTGGAGTGCAGGAGCGGGCAAGGCAGGAAGGCAGACCTGGCCGGCCTGCACAGTCCTCCTGGGCCACTTTTGGAGGCCAGGAAGAGTACTTTGGGGATGGTCTTTTTTCTTGGCCAAAATGAGATGAAGCCCACATGTGACTGCACAAGATGGCAGCTGGAGGACCCTCTCTGTCATTGGGCAAGCAGTGCATACTGGGCACCAGAGTAGGCCACGCTGGCAGCCTCTGATGATTGGCTCAACTACGACCCCCAGGGCCTTGAGTGCCCCCATGAAAACATCGTGGTAACTGGGTCGTGGAGGTCTTCTCCTGAAGGTCTGTCCTAATAGAGGATGCCTTTGGGGTTTCCTAACCAAAGAGTCACAACGTATGGGGCAGGAAGTTGTAGTCTGGAGTGCATTGCCTTGTCTCTTTCACAAAGGACAGCCGCTGGTTCCAGGTGGAGGCACAGAGTTGAGGACTGGCTCCCCCTGTGGACAGGCAGGGCTCCTTACAGACATAGGGAGGAAACCACCAGCCAGGCAGCCCTGTACTGAGGCAGGAGTGCAGAAGTCGCTGTCCAGATGGGGCCTGGGGCCTTGTGGGACACAGCCCAGAGACACTGGCAAGAGACGGGGTGCTGAGGAGCTGACCCTGGAGGTGCAGTGGGGCGGGTGTCTAACAAGGAGGAGAGGACCAGCAGAAGGAGGCAGGACCTCAGGGGTGTAGTGTGGGAGGAGGGGCCAGGGAGAGATGGCCTGCTGGAGACCGAGTTGGAAGGACCTTTACTCCCCTGGCAAGGATGGGGGACTGGGTCCTGCCAGGAAGCTGTTGGAATGGCCTCTAGCAGGGGACAGATGGCTGGCCTGAGAGGAACATGCTGGGGCAGAAGGAGCCAAGAGGCCTCGGAAGGGATGGCAAAGACAGGCCACTGTGGGATCCGTGTTGGCAAGGAGTTCCCAAGCCCATGGCTCCCCCTCTGCCTTGACTTTCCCATCTGACCATACCAGACCCAGCTCAGGCATTCTGCTCACTTCACCCCAGGTCTCCCCACCCTGCCTCTTCCCCTGACTCTCAGTCCAGGCTGCCTTCATCTCTGCCCTGGACGACTGCAAAGACCACTTTCCGCTCTGGCCCGCCCCAGCCTCTCTCCCTCCTCATGCCAGCCAGAGGAAGCTTGTGATGACACTGCTGGCCTGTGTCTCCCTCTTCTAGTACAGTGGTGGCTAGCATGTAGCATCCCCTGCATTTGAAGTGGTTGCTGTTAGGTGTCGTTGAGTTGTGTCCAACTCACTGCGAACCTCTTAGGGTTTTCAGTGGCTGATTGTCTCAGGACTGGGCTGCCACATCCTTCTCCCATTTTTGTGGTGCTGGGTTTGAACCCAAGGCTTCAGAGACTGCAGAGCAGTATTCTAGCAACTGATTTAAACCCCAACCCCATTCACTATTTTAAACCTCGCTACAATCCTATGTACCTATAGCCATACCACCCTGGCATCTGATCTCATCAGATCTCGGAAGCTAAGCAGGGTCAGGCCTGGTTAGTACTTGGATAGGAGACCTCCTGGGAAGACTGGGTGCTATAGGCTTGGGAGAAAGACCTGGAAGCCCACTCCTGAAACAATCAGTCATCAAAAACCCTATGAATAGCAGAGAAGCACTGACAATGGTGCTGGGCATGGCACAGTGTTGGGTAGTGTTTTGTTTGTTGTACATAGGGTCACTATGAGTTGGACCCAACTCAATAGCACCTAAAAACAACAACACAATCCTATACAGATGACATTATTATTGACCCCTGGTTTACACTGAAGGAACTGAGGTCCATGCTAAGCATGGTGGTGCATGCCTATAATCCCAGCAACTTGGGAGGCAGAGGCAGGAGGATAGCGAGCTCAAGGCCAGAGGCAGCATATGTAATTTAGCGAGACCCTGTCTCAAGATAAAATGTGAAAACAAATGGGCTAGGGGTATGGCTCAGTGGTAGAGAACTTACAAAGCAAGGGCAAGGCCCTTGGTTCAACTTTCCAGTATCACGAAAAGAAAAGAAAAGAAAAGAAAAGAAAAGAAAAGAGAAGAGAAAAGAAACTGAGGTCCAGAGAAGCTAAGTATGGTAAGTGCCCAAAGTTACTCAGTTAGCAGATGGTTAAACCAGGATTTGAACCCAGACCATCACCACTTCCACCCTTGCCCTATTCAGTCGGTTGTCAGAGATGTGGTCAGAAAGATTCTGATCATATTTGAATCCTTAAAACCACCTGCATTGTGGGTCCTACAAGGCCTATGCAACCTGGTCCTCATTACTTCTCTGCCTGCCTCCAACTACCTCCCCCTCTTCACTCCACAGCAGCTTCATGGCTGTTCCTTGAATGTACTAGACCTCAGGACATTTGCACTTCCTTTTCCTCCTGCCTAGAATGCCCTGGGATGTGGCAGTCCATTCTTGAAAACAATCCCAAAACAATCAGCCATTATAAACCCTATGAGGGCTGCTATGAGTTGGACCCAACTCGATGGCACCTAACAACAGAATGCTCTTCCCTAGAATGACCACTTGCCTTGCTTCTCCGTCTCTTTCATGTCTTAGCCCAAACATTGTCCTCCCAGGAAGGTCTTTGAGCACTCTATTTACAATCGCAGCTCCTGCCAGACACTTCCTATTTCCCTTCCCTCCTTTGCCTTTTCACACACTTATCACCTCCTGACATATTATACAATTTATTTGCAGACTTGTATGCATACAATTTGTGCATATGTAATTTATTTGCAGTATTTGTTATTTTCCCCTTCCCACTAGAAGGGGAAACATTGAAAGGGCAAGGATTTTTGTCTGCTTTGTTCACTGAAGCATTCTTAGTGTACAGAACAGTGCCTGGCACATGGTAGCCTCAGTCAATACCCCCTGAAAGAATGGAAGTCTCTTCCCACCTTTCTGCTTTTGCACTGGTGATTCTAGCGTCTAGGAATGTCTCACCCATGCATGCCTGCAAAACTCCAATACACACTCTGTGAGTCCCCCTCCAATGATACTGTGGTGTAAAGAGTTCCTCCCGGATGGCCATGGCTCAGAAAACTGGTCCTATGTCACTGGCTGTCATACACAGAGTGACTGCCCTGTGTGCTGAGATCCTGCCTTTGACTCAGCACCAGTGGAGATGGGATGCTGTACCAGAGGGCGGGTAGGTGCTCGATGCAATGCTTTCTGCCAGAAGCCATGCTCCCTTGCCACCCTAGGCACAAAGCTGAGACAAACCTCATATAACAGAGGTACCCCAGGGAGAGGCTTTGTCAGCCCTTCTTCCTTAGAACTGAAAATCCAAATACACCTTGGCCGTTCTCAGAGACTTTGCTTCCCTGGTTTCTTCTTCCACCCCAAGACTTTCAATTCTTTATTTGGAGTCCTCATCTTCAAACTATTCTGCAGCCCTCGCCAACCTAACACCCAACCTCCCATCAACTTAGCTTTGAGTCTAGAGCCTTGGTTCACCATGTTTAGTTATGGAGGCTGTACGCTGCACCGTTTGAAGTGGGGACTGTTGGTTGTGGTCTGTGTAAATAGTATACCTTGATGCTTGTGCAATGCAAAATCAGTACAAGACTCAGACTTGCTGGGTCCCCATCCACAATGCCCCCTGGGGCAGTGTGTCCACCAATGCAGCTGCAGAGTTTTGACCCCCACCTTGCACCACTGGTGTCAGATTTCACCCACCCGGCTGTCCACGACCAGATAAACTGTCTAAAGAGAGAAGACTCTAGCCGGCCGCGGTGGCACATGCCTGTCATCCCAGCAGCTTGGGAGGCAGAGGCAGGAGGATCACAAGTTCAAGACCAGAGGCAGTCTGTGTAACTTAGGGAAACCCTGTCTCAAAAAGTAAAAAAATGAGCTGAGGGTACAGCTCAGTGGTCTAGACTTGCAGAGCATGCAGGCGCGAGGCCCTGGGTTCAACCCCCAGTAACGCCAAAAAAAAAAAAAAAGAGAGAGAAGATGACTCCAGAAGGAAGAATCCCCTGGTTGTGGTTCTTTCTGCCCCCTCCAGGGGGAGAGGCCGACCTGCAGCAGAGATGAGGACAGCAAAGCTGGGAGCAGCAGCCCTCAGGGGCCAGGAACTGAGCCTATAATGAGTGGGTCCCCAGCCCTCTCCATTGACTGGACAGACAAGCAGACCTGGTGGGCAGGGTGCTCTGGGGTTCATTCCCAGGCGAGCAAAGCTTTCTTAATGTGGCTGATCACCTCTCATCATGTGGGGGTGGCAACAAAGTGCCCCTGGCCCAGCCCCATCTTGTCGGTCTGTCCACATCAATTGAGGTGGCTCAGAGTTTCCCCCATCCTCTTCCTTGGTCACAACATGGACTCAAGGCTGTCACAATAATGACAATCGTCCTGTTTATGAAAGTCAACCATGTACCAGGCATGGGCTAACTTGTGTCTGAGATAAAGACTAACAGCATCCCCACTGTACAGATGAACAAATGGAGGCTCCTTGAGGTTACATTTCAGCCCTGCTCACAGTCAGTGGCAGAATTAGAACAAGAACTCAGTTTGTGTAGCACCATATCTGACATGCTCGGCCAGCGTCTCTGTCTATAGAGCCTGTGGATGCTGGACACCTGGTGGAATGTGCAAATGGCCCTCCCAGCAGCCAGGTGCTAGATGCCCGGGTTGGACCAAGCCTGAGGAAAGCTACAGCTGGGCACGAGTGGCCTGCAGGTGGAGGCTGTGCTGGGGGGCATTTGTGAGCATATCAGAGGGGCACAGGACAGAGCAAGGGAGCCTGAGCTGCTCTCCTTCTGCCAGGCAAATGCCCTAGTGTTCCTCACGGAACTGAAGTCAGGCCAAATCTGCTTCGATGCAGATGAGAGGTGGTTCCCCCTGTGGGCTGGAAATTTGACTGTGGTTGATTTAAAATCCTGGCACCCTTGTCCATCACCCCAGTCTCTGCCGTGATTACTGTCCCTATAAAGTTCCTAATCCCTGTACTTATGCAGTATCCCTACCCTCTGACAGGCTGGACCTATGTGAGCAGGGAGGTTTGGTTATTATGTGGAAGAGTTATAATAAGAAATATGACTGCAAAAGCCAAGTCAGTTGAAATTGGACTATAATTAAATGCTTAGAAAATTCTATGCTTGGCTCATTTTAAAATCAAGTGCTTCTTTGTAGCAATTTCCTTTCTTTAATTACAATTTCCTGTCTAGTTTGACATTTACAATGCAATCTTGGGGGACATGTTTGTGATTTATTATTCCTGCTCCTATCAGGATATCACTGTGCAGAAATGAGTTTATAAAATAAGAGCTCAAATTATTATGGCCTTTGACCAATAAAGCAGGCTCATAATTTCAGGCCTGAGAGAAGATTACCATTTTTGACAACCCAAGGCAGAAATACCGGAGAGGGGGAGGGTACAGTTTGGGGGATCCACTCCATGTTCTAAAACACTGCATTGTCTCCTCCGGGAAGGCCAGCTTTGGAGGCAGGAAAACATACCAGTAATCCCTCAAATGTGTACAAGCCTTCACAGTTTGGAAGAACTTTCACTGTCATTCAGTCTCACCATCCCTGGAAGTAGACAGGCAGGCAAAGGAATCCTTATCTTACAGATGGGGAAAATGATGCCCAGAGATGTTAAGCAACTTGCTCAAGACCACACAGCCTGAAAACAGTGGTCTCAGGTACAGCACCCAGGCCCAACCCAGTTAGTCCTTTTCCCACACTGCAATGGCTATCCCAAAGGCTTGAGAAGTGATCTGAGGCACAGAAGATGCCCTCAGGGCATTTCTGGGAAGAGAACCTGTGTTAGACAACTTTTCATTACCATAACAAAATATCTGAGCTAATCAATTTATAAAGGGAAAAGGTCTGTTTTGGCTTACAGTTTAGTCCTTGATGGGTGGGCTTTCTTGCTTTGGGCCTGTGGTGGGAATATGTGGGAGAGCAAAAGTGCTCATCTTATGGCTAGAAAGCAAAAGATAAAAGGAGAAGAGGGCCTTTGGGGCATGCCCCCAATGACCTAAAGACCTCCCATAAGGCCTCACCTCTTAAAAATTTCATTACCTCCCAATAGCGCTACCTGGGGACCAAGTCGTTAACACATGGACCTTTGGGAGACAGTCAATATCCAAACTACAGAAGAGCCCCTCTCCTTCCAAGGCATACCGTTTGATCCACTCCAAGAGCAGCATGTGGCTGGTGCCCCACATGTGAATCACCAGCAGAGGCCCCTGAGGCTGTTGGCCTTGCCTCATGAAATAAGTGTCATTATTTCCTTTTCTTTTTCCTTTCATCTCAAGACTTTAGCATCTTGGGATCATCATCTGCTACTGGCCCTGTCGTGCTCTTCTATCTGTGGCAGCAACGTGAGGCTTCCCAGTGCAGCTTCAGAGGGTTTACCTCTGTCAGCTCACTCGGGTGTGCAGCAGCTCAGCCACGTGTGTACTTGGATAGCTACATAGTTTGGGGCGCTGTGTGGCACCTATGTGTGTATATGGTGTGTGTGTATATGGGTTCTTGTGCGAAAGTGCGCGTTATTATTGCTATCCATTCCACATGATCTGCAGCGGAGGAGAGGGAAGCAGCCATACAAAGTAAAAGTATTAGGAAAGGTGCAGGGTTGGTGTCTCTGGGAATGGGATAAGGGGAGAGGAAGTGGATAAAAAGGGGATGGGGAGGGTAGAGGAAGGTGGGTCTCCTGGGCATTGTCGGTGGCCCCTCATCTTATTCCCTAGGCCTTGCTGTGGGAGGGGCTCCAATCAGCCTGGTCCCCAGCTGGGGGTGAGCAGTGGCTTCTGGTGGGGTTCAGCTCACCCTCACCCCTCTCCGAGGCTGCAGAGACTCTGGTCAATGAGCGGCCTCCTGACCTGCTCCCTTCCGATCCGCTGGCTCAGCCTCATCAGGAAGCAGCAGTGCCCTCCGGGGACTCCAAGGACAGCAGGTGGGCAGGTTGGGAGGAGGGAGGAGCTAGCTGTGGGCAGGGCCAATCAGGAGGCACCTGTGGGACCCCTAAGAGGAGATGGTCATAGCAGTCTGGTGCCCAGGAGAAGGTCTACCCTGGGCTTGCAGTTTCTAGCCCTCGGCCCTGTCTCCTCAACAGCCACCTGTGGCTTTCATCAGGGCTTCAAACCTGCGAAAAATTGGGTTTGCAAAATGTTAAAATTTAGTGTTTGGGTTCTGTTTAGGCCCACATTTAAAATTTTAATCCTATCTGTAGGTAGACAAAAAAATTTTTGATGGCATTTTTTTTCTTTAACAATCTTTAAATATTTAAATAGCTAAATGATACCTCACCCCCCCCCCAAAAAAAAAAGAATTAAAACCTGAACCTGAATCCAGTTTTTCATTGGGTTTGGGTTCGGGTTTGCATTCAGGAAAAAAAAAAAAAAAAAAAAAAAAAATATATATATATATATATATATATGGGCTGGGATTTAGCTCAGTTGGTAGAGCTCTGCGCTGCAGTCTCTGAGGTCCCGAGTTCAATTCCCAGCACCGCAAAAATGGGAGAAGGGTCTGGCAATCCACTCCCAAGGCAATCCCGAAACAGTCAGCCGTTGAAAACCCTATGAGGGTCGCTATGAGTCGGATACCGACTCGATGGCACCTAACAACAACAACAACAAATTATATATATATATATATATTTTTTTTTTTTTCAGGGCTCAGGGTAGGTTTGAAGGCCTGCTTTCTACATATAGGATTTAAACCCAAACCCAAACCCTCTAAATTTTAACACATTGAACCCTCACTTGAACCTCAACCCAACTTTTGGTGTGTCGGAAGCCCTGGCTTTCAGCTTTAGTGTCCTCCTGCCCCTACCCCAGCCCTGACTGCAGCTGAATAGCCAGGACAGGGAAGACCAGGGCCCACGGTGCCCACCCTGAGCTGGCAGAGCTGGGCTGGCGTGGAGGCAGTGGGTGAGATGGCATCGTGGCCCAGGCAGCATCAGCAGTGGGTTGAAGGGCTGCTCTTGGTACCCAGTCTTCCTGCCCTGGAGCGCGGTCCTGGGACGCTCTCCTCTCCCGGCCCCCCTGCCATCAGCCTCAGGAGGGACACCTGAGCTCCCGCCTTGTCGCACTTGAAAGGAACCATTATGGAAGGTAAATCCCAGTCTCTGGCTTTTGGCTTCAGATTAAGTCTGTCCACAGATTCATTTGTTGCCTGTGAAAATCCCTTTATTACTTCAAAACAATTTTAGAGTAGAATGCATTAAGATTTTAGAAGAAAGAAAAAGAATCATATCCCCGAACCGGGATGAGGGTTATGAAATTCAAATGGACAGGCCAAGGCAATCCTCTTACAGTCCCTCCCTCCCTTCAGCCTCTGGGAGAGGGCTGAGGGCTGGAGGACGCACTTGACCTAAGGAAGCATCACTGTGCTGAAGGCCACCCCCGGGGCCTGCCTCGCTTGGGCTGCTCCACACTCACTTCACTCCCTTGCACGTTCACAAATGCGTACACACACACACACACACACACACACACACACACACACACACTTCTCCCTTCCTGCCTTCAGTTACTGCCTTGGGTTGACATAGTGTTCAGGGAAGAAGCCTTGGATGACTATTTGATTTTTATTGTTCAGAGGGAAAAATATGGAAGTTCAGCCAGAAAAAGTGACTCATGCAAGGTTGACCAGCACCAAACCTGAGATCTCTGCCTTTCAAGGACAAGATTCTCTTTTCACAACTTCCCACATGGCCAAGCAGGTCTGAGGCTCCTCCCAGGTTCCTATCTCCATGAGGCAGGCCAAGCCAGGTAACCCTGGGACCAGACAATAGGGCCTCCCTAACCTACCCTGCCCTGTCCAGAGAGACAGAGAAGCAAGGCCCAGTGACCACTGCTACCCTAGCCCCAGCTTTCCACAACTATGAAAAACTCCCAGGAGAAGATAACTTGAAGGAGGAAAGGTTTATTTTTGCTCAAAGTTTCAGTCCCTGATTGGTTGGCCCTGGGATTTGGGGGCCTATGGTGAGGCAGCCCATCATGATGGGGAGCCTGTGGAGAGGAAAGATGCTCACCTCATGGCATCCAGGAAGCAGAGAGAGAGAGAAAAGAAAGGGCTAGGGTTCCAATATCCCTTTAAGGGAATACATTCAATCACTTAACTTCCTTCCTCCAGGCCCCACCTCTTATAGGTTGTACCACCCCCTATAGTAACATAGGCTGATGATGAAGCCTTCAACACATGGTCTTTGGGAGACATTTAAGATCCAAACCATAACAAGGTGCCTCTCCTACATTGGGTCCTTTAGCCCTCCAGACCAAGCAGGGAGAAAGGTAGGAAGTGATGGTTCCAAGAAACCATAGAGGTCCATCCATCCTTCCATCCATCCAACAAGTTCAGCTACACTGCAGTTACTACACAGAGCAAGGACACCACAGTTCTGGCCTCAAGTGGCTCATGGATCTGGGTTGCCAGAAAATAATTGTTGCAACTCTGGGTTAAGTATTGTGACAGAAAAAAGCCCAGGGAGCCAGGGCAGCACAGATATGTCACTCATGCAGCTATGGATGAGCCTTCCCAGCCTAGGCAAGAGGGAAGGAGTGAGCCATGAGAGGAGAGGAGAGGACAGGGGTGTCACAGGGGAGGAAGAACGCTGGACAGTATGTGACCAGGTGCTTTTGATACGTTTGGTTGCAGCCCAAGGACTGCCTCTGCTGCGTGGCCTCGCCTGGGGACCCTGATTCCACTGCACATCTGCTGCAAATTTATCAATGGGGGCCCTTCCCTTCTCTAGGTGCTGCTTAAAATATAATACCGCTGGGAGAAGCACTACAAAGATGTATGCCACATTTTGTACTAAATGCTTTAGAGATGTCATCTCCCTTAGACGTAATGAAGCAGGGACAAATTGCTCTATGACACTTGGGGTGCAAGCAATGACATGTTTTCTTATTTTTCTGACACAAATCTGGTGCCAGCTGAACTCACCAAGGTTGGCAAAGGACCCAGTACCAGTCATTTTCAGGGGGCTCTCCTTCCCTCCCTTTTTGTTTTACAAGAACCTCAGGGATTATGCATCTCAGACTTTCATCACTAGACAGGGCTGCCTTTGCTCTGGACTTAGGCTGGGTTTAAGGCAGGCAGTTCTGCTGAGACTCCCTCCCAAGGTGCTGGAGACTTTTGCTCAGCATTCCACTGACTCTTCCACCAGAGAGAAGCCTTTCTCCAGGGCCTGTCTCAGGGCCCAAGGACAAGTCCCGTGGACTAGACCACTTTGGGGAGCTCCTATCCAAGGATCATAAATGGGCTTAGGAAGCCTCAGCATCCCTTTTGGCCTCCAGGGTCTTGATTTGTGGCCAAGCCCCGTGCTGTGCATCTTTCTCCCTGTACTATTGGAAGGTCCCCGTCTTTTTCCTGTCCTGCCAAAGTCCCTACCAGTCTCTTGATCCCCCACAGGCTGACCCAGCTCTGTGACAATCTAGAAATTGTGCATTCAGTGGGAAGATTAGGCCTGATTAAGAAATTTGTGCTAACGAACTGTGCTTAATTGGATTTGAGGAAGGACACGAAATGGGCTGCTTGACATTCCAGGGTCCTCAGCAAAATCCAGGGCCTCCCTGGCTCCTCCCTGTGAGGCCAACTGTAGCCCCAGCCCCATCACCCCCAATGCCTCAGCCTTTGGCCTCTCAGCCTAGTAACAGGGAAGTTATCTACCTAATCAGACTAATTAGCACTGGGGACACAAAGTCATAATCTACAAAGAATGCAAATGCCAGTTTTACAAAATGAAAACGCCATATGTGCAGTAATTAGCAAACCACGGGCACATTTTATAAATCATATTTATTAGTTTGTAAACAAATCAAGCTCTAAATGAAATGAAAGATGCCATTAACTGGGACCGCGGCAGCGGAAGTGCTGAGCAGGCCTTGAGACAGGGGCCTGGGGTGATAGGGTAGTAGCTGACCCAGGAGCCCTGTGTGGGAACCCACTAAACTCCTTCCTCAGCTTGAGAGCCCTGGTGTGGGCAGCAGAGGTCTATGCCTTGCTTAGCCAAGATTCATGGCCCACTCTTCTTCCCTGCAGGACCCTTGACACCTGCTCAGCCTCCCATGACCCTGGCCTGGTTATTCAAACTGGAGCTTAAACAAACAATTATTCCTGCCATGAAGACAAGATGGCACCAGAGCCCACAGCTCAGCCAGGCACCTCACTGTTTAATTCAGGAACCACAGGCCCTACTTTGTCCACTGACATGTCTCTGGGATTTTTTTTTTTTTTTTTTTTTTTTTTTGCATTTAAAGAAAATGTCTCAATTGAGGAACCTTGATCTGATGACCATGCCTGCCGCCCTGTTTCTCACCGCTGCCTGGTTGGTTCTCCTCTGAGTGGTTCTAGGGTATTGTCCTGTCGTAATGCATTCTCCCATGGATCACGCTGGGCTCCTACCTAGCACTCAGCACTTCTTCAGGTTGGTTCTCTTCCAAGTGGTTCTAGGGTATCGTCTTGTCGTAATGCATTCTGTCATCGGTCCCACTGGTCTCCTATCTAGCACTCAGCACTTCACTGGGCCCTCAAAATGCCAAAATGAAACCCGAAGGGTAACACTCAGCTTTCCAGGAGCTCCAGGTCCTATGAGAATCATGATTCTGTGTGGCTCAGGCAGCCATGGCTGTGTTCTGCTCAGCACATGATCCCACTTCCTTCCTAGTGTGTACTGTTTCTTCTCTCCTTTAGAAATTCCTCTTTCTGCCACACGTGGCCATGAAGAGGCTGTCAGTCCAGATACCCTGGTTCCACCTCCACCTCAAGGTGGGAAAATCTCCCAGGGTAAGCCAGTCATTGCCCTGCACACCCCGGACCCAGCAGCCCAAGCTGAGCCCATCCCATTCCTTATCTAGACTTCCTGAATAGAGATGGGGGGATTGTCAACTACAGGGTGGTGGTGTTGGTTCACACTTTGACTGTTTGATATGTTCTATACAAGGAACAATTATAGTATATAAGAAGAAAATCAAAAGTTCATAGGCAGTTTCAAAAATAAGATTATTTCATGAATCTGAAATGGAATAGAAACTTAAAATGGTGAATAGAACCAAAGCTGTAATTTTTCTGTGTTCTTGGTATAGCATCAAGCAACACATTTCACAGTTCATCCTGGATAGTTAAAGAGACTAACATGCTCCTAAACGATGGGGGGAGTACACTTGCAGCTTTGTGGTCAAGAAGGAAGGCCAGCTGCCTGCTGACTCTGTGACTATGGGGGTGACATCCCCACTATGACTAAGGGAAGGAACTACAAACTACTATTATATGACCTCTGCTACATAGAAATGGGTGAAAATGAGAGGGGAGAAAAAAGGAGAAGAGGAAAATGAGGAGGAAACAAATGAAAAGGAAAGAAAAGAGAGCAGGAAAATAAACCCCCAGTTAAAATGAGCCCACAAATCAATATTCCAAGGCACATGAAGGGATTTATTGCAAAGAAAAGTCAGCAATCCATACAGAAATTCACTGTAGATACAACTAATTTGATAGAGGAGTCTAACAGAGAGACCTTAGGCATGTTTAGAAGTTCAAAAAAATAAAGGTTAAAGTCTTTTTAAAAGAAAACAAAAATTTACAAAATAAAACAGGTACAAATAACAAGTAGATATGAAAAAGAGCCAATTGAAAATCTGGGGAAAAAAATATACAGTCATTAAAAATTAAGTCCTCAATAGATGAAATAAACTCCAGGCTGGGTGCATTTGAACAGAGAAACAGAACTGAGTTGGAAACTACTATTGGAGGAATTCACCCAAATTGCATTTCAAAGAGAGAGAGAATGATTATATACATTATATTAAAAATAGAAAATGTGCATCATATATATGAGCAATTGAGAAACATAAAAGTTAGATTGAAGAGCTCCAATATATATATAATAAAAGTTACGTAATAAGAGAGTTAAAGAAACAGTGGAGAAACAGTGTGCAAAGGATGATTGGCAAGAATTATACACAACTGAAGAAAGATATAACTTTTCAGATTTAAAAACCTATCCAGTACACTGGATTGGAAAAATTAAAATAGATCCCCATTTAGAAACATTGTAATGCAACTTTATAATGTCAAGAGTCCATTTTTTTTGGGGGGGGGTACTGGGGGTTGAACCCAGCCTCACGCTTGCATGCTCTGCAAGTGCTGGACTACTGAGCTGCACCCCCAGCCCATTTTTTTACTTTTTGAGACAGGGTCTTGCTAAATTACACAGACTGGCTCTGGTCTTGAACTTGCGATCCTCCTGCCTCTGCCTCCCGAGCCACTGGGATTACAGGCATGCACCACGGTGCCCAAATCCAAGGGTTCATTTTTAAAAGATTGTTTAAAAAGCTGCCAGAAGGAAGAGATGGATTTGTACAAAAAATAATAATTGCACCAATAACAGAATCCTCTTTAACAATAAATGGTAGAAGAAATTCAAATAGTATTGTCAAGGGCCAAGGAAAAATAATTGATCTGTAATTTTATGCCCTGCTAATCTAGGAATTCAGGCAAAATAAAATTGGTTGTGGGCAAAGACTAAGATAATGTGTTCTCATCACCCTTCATTGAAATATAGATATCCCCAGAAGACAAGTGGGCACAGAGGGAAAGCAAATGAAATGCAAGAAACCATGGGTAACCACAGGAAATGAGGTGAAAATATATTGGTAAATTCAATTAAATATTAACTATAAAAATAATAATGGTACCTATGTGTTATGTTTAAAAAATGTTGACTTCATTTAAAGAAATTTTTTTAGTTTTAACTAAACCTCTGAACAAAGAATGGTGAAATGGATGAGATGTTCAAGACAGTACCACAGGAGAAAAACAAGAAGAAGTCCTCAAGGCCAGAGCAGACCGTATGAACTACTACACGGTAAGCAGAAAGTGGTGCTATGGTGTTCCATGGTGGTGGTGATGGTGTTGTAGAAATGAGAGCTCAAACACAGATGCAGGGAGTAGGAGCTGGTGGCTGGGACTTAAAACACCACAGAGGAACAGGAGACAGAGCTTCATACCCATGAAAAGCACAGAGCTGGAACTAAGTCTGTTGAGTGTGACTGGAAGAACTGAAGACTGCCATCTGTATGAAATGGAGCCAGAAAAACTAAATCCACAAGCTCAGAGAGCAATAAGAAAGCATATTATATGCCTAAGACAGTGGACTGGGGAGAAAAGAGTCCATGAGAAGTTGAAACCTTGGGAATGGGCTGAAGCACCCATGAAATCCAAATATATATTCTCTGTAGTGTCCACAAGGTGAGAGAATAAAAATGGATGTAGGGGACCCAGCAACAGCAGCCATAAAATTGCTTAGAAAGAATATTTTGACAACTGCAGTACATGGGACTTTAATAGAAACTCAGTCTCTGCTAAAAATAAGCTCAATAAAGAGTTACAAACAACACAAGGAAATGAGGCACCATGTGGAAGAATCAGTAGAAATAAGATGGTTCAAATGTATCTGGTATTAATTCCAGAAGAAAACAGAAGAAAGAATGTTAAAGGAAGAAAATATGCCTAGGAATTTCCCATAACTGTAGAAATAGATCAGTCCTCAAATTCATTAACTCTCTTAAATCCTGAGAAGGATAAAAACAAACCCATGCCTAGATACATTATGAAGAAACTCTAGAACATCAACTAAAAGAGAAAAGCAACTAGAGACAGCAGAATGCCTAAAAAGGACAACAGTTGAGTTGGCAGAAGACTTCTTAGCAACAAAATTGATTTCAGAAACCGATGGAATAATATCTTCAAAATACTAAAGGAAAATAACTGGCAAATCATAATTCAATTCATACCAAAGGCAAAACGAATTTATCAGAAAAATTCAGAGAGTGTTTATTTACTACTTGCAGCTCTTTCTGAACTAACAGCTAAGGAGTGTAGTTTAGTAAGAAAGAAATTGAAATGGAAAGGAAAAAATGATAAGAAAGTCAATGAGAAAATATGTTTGGCTACCCCAAATATACATTAACTAAAAAAAAAAAAAAAAGAAATCTCATTTTTGGAAGGAGTTGAAAATACAGTAGAACTAAAATATTTGATAACAATGGCAAGAAGGTGGGAGGGGTTGGCATTAAAACATTTAAAGGCCTTTGTATTGTAGGAGCTGAACACAAATATTGATTAAATTTAATATTTTTTAATAAAGTGACACCCAAACAGTCAAGAGAAGAAAAAAAAGTAATAAAAAGAACTTAATAAATCCACTAGAGCACAGGAAAGGAAAAGAAACAACAACAAAAAAATGTGTGATAATTTTTTTAAATGGTATGAAAAGTTTATCAGTACTCCCAATAGATTTAAATGAATTAAAGCCACTTGTTATGAGACATTCTCAGAAACAATTTTTAAAATTCCATTATAAGTTGTTTATGAGAGGCATAATAACTGAAATGTAATTGTACAGAAAGGTTGAAAATAAAAGGTCAGGACAATGCATTATAAATACTCACCAAAAGAAATAAGATATAGTAATATTAACAGCAAGCAAAAAGATTTTTAAGGCATGAAAATCTAGAGATTTATAGATTTAGTGAGAAGAGGAACAATTTAATAGAAACCTATAGTGATGCTGAAACTGAATGTTCTTTATAACATCACCTTTAAAATGATAGAATTATAAGAAAAAATGACATATTAAGGAAAATACATGACAAAACCTTACATTGTGTGGGAGAAACTGATAAATTCATAATGAGAAATTTTAGCACTAATTTTTTTTTAGCAACTGATGGAGCAGACAAAAAATTAGCAAGAGCATGTAGAGTTGAATCTCTAAGATTGAGTTACATAATTACCGTTTGTCTGATCTACATGTGTAAAACCCTATACCTTATTTTGAAGTACACTTGAAACATTTTAAAAAGAGACTGTATAATGGGCCACAAAGGAAAACTAAACAGACAACTAAAACATTGATATAATTAATGACACATTCCATAACTCCAATACAATAAAATTATAAAACAATTAAAAGATTCAAAACAACTTCATTTATTTTATTCATTGTAGTGAAGCATACTCTGTGTATAGCAGCATATACAGACGTCTCTTGAAATCCATGGTTCCAAGATCTCCTCTTGGAGAGCCAAATCTGCAAGATACTCAAATCCTTTATATAAAATGATGTAGTATGTACTTGCATAGAACTTATGCACATTCCACTGTACTCATTTTAATTTTTTAAATTTTAATTTAACTTAATTTTTGCAGTACTGGGGGCATTGAACCCAGGGCCTCACTAAGTTTGCACAGGCTGCTTCAGTCCTTGAATTTGAGATTCTCCTTCTACAGCCTCCAGAGTCACTGGGATTACAGGCATGCATCACAGTGCCCAGCTATTCTACTATATACTTACCATCTCTAGGTTAATCATAATACTTAAAACAATGTGAATGGTAGGCAAATAGTTTTTATACTATATTTTTTAGAGAATGATGACAAGAAAAATATTTTACATTAAGCACAGACATAACTTTTAAAAAATATCTTCAATCTCTAATTGTTGAATCTGTGGATGCATAAACCATAGATATGGAGGGCTATGTACATGATACACAGAATTTTTTTATTAGAAATTTTAATGTACATCTTAATGTGTTTCATTTTGACATGCTTTTCATTGTGACATTTCCATATATGCATTTTGATAAACATTATTCATATAGGTTACCCCTTACCCTCCCCTATGCTTCCCCCCTCCCACCCTTCCCATCTAAGTTTCCCATCTAAGTCTTCTCTTTTACTTAGTAGTTTTTTTCTATATGTCCTTTGGTTCCAGTTCTGTTTATGATAGAAACTTTTCCACTAGTGGTCTTTGTTTTTATCTTGTTAGAACAATTACATACGATTTCTAGTCCATTTATATTGACATCATTCTTATCTCCCCCCACCCTTTTATTATGATCCGACCTTTGAATAGGATTTTTCCTTCTTGTAATTTTGAATCAGCTCCCTCATATGAGTGAGAACATGTGTTGTTTCTCTTTCTGAGCTTGTGTTCGTTCACTCAAAATAATTTTCTCTAATTCCATCCATTTTGCTTTGAATGACCTTATTTCATTTTTCTTGATTGCTGAGTAGTATTCCATTGGCTACACAGAATTTTTAAAAATGTAATAAAGTAAACATCTGTATAACCACCATCAAGATTAAAAAGCAGTATACTTCTGGGATCTCAGAAGCCTTCTGCATGGCTCTCTTCAGATGTGTTCTCTCCTTTCTCTCCAGGAGTGACCACCATCTTGACTCTTGGGATAATTAGTTTCTTGCTTTTTTAAATTGTCTTACTACTTGTTTCTATATTTCTAAACATTATTGACTAATTTTGCCTGTTTTTCTGCTATGGTTTGCATCTAAATGTTCCCCAGGGCCATGTGTTTGAATGTTGGGTCCTCAGCTGGAGGCTGGAGGGTAATGGAGCCTTGGGTGGTAGGATCTAGCTTGGTGGAAATGAATCACTGGGGACTGGCCTTTGGAGGTTTTTACCCAAATCCCTTGTTTCAGTAAGCGCTCATGCTCGTGCTCAGTCTCTCTCTCTCTCTCTCTCTCTCTCTCTCTCTCTCTCTGCTTCTTGATCAGGAAGATGTATGATTATTTGCCACAGGCCCTGCTATATGTCACTGCCACTCGTGCTCCACTGCCATTATGGACTGATCCTCTAACTGTGAGCTTCTAATAAATCTCTTCCCCCATAAGTTTGTTTCAGTCAGTTTCTCTGTCACAAGGATGTACTAGCTGACTAATATAGAAAATTAGTACTGGAGAGTGGGATTACCACTTTATATAAAACTTAATATGTGGTTCTTAGGCCATTCAAACTTGTTTTCAGGAGGAATTTGGAAGAGTTTGGAGATGCAAAATAGAGAAACCCTGAAATACTGTAAGTAGAGCTTGAGAGGGAGTTCTGATAAGTAAGTAAGACCATAATGCTGCCAGTGATAGAAATGCAGGCAGAGCACCCAGGATTTTAGAGGAAAATGACTGTATTAGGCACTGAACTAGAGGTGATTCATGTTATATTCTAGTAAAGAGATTATCTGCAATTTGTCCATCTCCTAAAGATTTGAGTGAGACTGAATCAAAAATTAATGGGCTAATTAATTTCATGGAGGAGATATGAGAGTGGCAGGATATGGGCAGTGTGGCATGGTTGTTGCTTGATGTGTTTAGCTGTATTTATGAAGAAAATGTAGCAAAAGGATCACAAGAAACACCTGAAGGATGTAGAGCTTGTTGTTGTTGTTAGGTGCTATCAAGTCAAGTCTGACTCATAGTCACCCTATGTAGAGCAGAATGAAACACTCCCTAATTCTGTGCCAGGCACAAGATCTTATTTATGTTTAAGCCCATTGTTGCAGACACTATATCAATCCTTTTTTGTTGTTGTTTTTGACCCGCCACTCTTCCAAATATGATGTCCTTCTCCAGGGATTGGTCCCTCCTGACTATATGTCCAAAATATATAAGATGAAGTCTTACCATCCTTGCTTCCAAGGAGCACTCTGGTTGCACTTCTGCTAAGACAGATCTGTTTGTTCTTTTGGCAGTCCATGGTATATTCAATAACCATCTCTAGCACTATAATTCAAAAGCATCAATTCTTCCCCTGTATCCCTTATTCAATGTCCAACTTTCACAACCATATAATATGACTGAAAATATCGTGGCATGAGTCAGGAGCACCTTCATCTTCACTGTGACATCTTCACTTTTTAATACTTTAAAGAGATCTTTTGCCATAGCTTTTCCCTTAGCAATGCATCTTTTGATTTCTTGACTGCTGCTTCCATGGGTGTTGATTGTAGAACCAAGTAAAGCAAAACCATGGACAACCTCAATCTTTTCTCCATTTATTGTGAAGTTGCATACTGACCCAGTTGTAAGGATTTTTGTTTTGTTGATGTTTAGTTGCAATCCATATTCAAGGCTATGTTCTTTGATCTTCATCAGTAAATGTTTTAAATCCTCTTCACTTTCAGCAAGTAGGATTGTGTCATCTGCATAACACAAGTTATTGAGTCTTTCTCCAATCCTGATGCCACGTTCTTCCCCATAAAGTCGGATTATTTGCTCAGCAAATAAATTGATGAGATATGGTGAAAGTATACAGCCCTGATGCACACCTTTCTCAACTTTAAACCAGGAGTGTTTCCTTATTCTATTCAGACAACTGCCTCCTGGTTCATGTACAGATTTCTCATGAGTACAACTAGGTTATCTGGTATTCTCATTTTTTGAAGTGTTATCCATAATTTGTTATGATCCACACAGTCAAATGCCTTTGTATAGTCAATAAAACATAGATAGACATCTTTCTGATATTCTCTGCTTTCAGCTAATATCTACCTGACATATACAGCCAAGAGAGAAAAGCTGTGGCTTGTCTAAGTTTACTTAGACAGGGCTGGTTTGGGCAAGGAGGCTGTAATTGCTAAAGGGATAAACCACTATAAAGGGACAAAAGAAATTCCCACAGGACACAGGAGTCAGCCAGGACCCTCCCATCTAAGGCCCCAGAACATGAAACAAAAAACCCATTTGGAGGGAAAGTGTCTGAAAAGTGAGTGCCTCTGAGAACATTCCTAAAGTGATTTCCAGGTGGGGGCACACAGAGGCCACCATTGAAGCTATGGGCCAAAAGTGCCCAGATAACTCTCCAGCAACCCTTGGTGGCATCAAACCAGTGGTACTGGTTTTACAGGCAGTAAGAATCCAAGAGTTAAGGGGGCTGCTACCAAAGTTCCAAAAGATAGTCTTCAAGGCCAGACATTGTGTATCAAGATCAGGTACTCTGCACAGAGCCCCTGAAGGGCTGATGTGTGAAGTTTGAATGGAGCCTAAGTTGCAAAGGAAACCCCAGGATATTGGAGATACCAATACCATGAAACATCTTATAAAGGAAACTGCCAGCAAGAAGTGGAGCCAGCCTATGAGGTCTATGTGTGCTGCAAATGGCGGGGCCATGGAGGCAGAGCTATCACACTTGTTCTAGCCCAGGCAATACTAGATGCCAGATGCCAAATGATGTTGTATGTGCCAGATGCCAGATTTATTTATTAATTAATTTATTATTTATTTATTTATTGCAGTATTGGGGGTTGAACCTAGGGCCTCATAGATGCCTTGCAAACACTCTACCACTGAGCTGCACCCCCTAGCCATTTTTTACTTTTTTGTTTTGAGACAGGGTCTCACTAATTACACAGGCTGCCTCTGGCCTCAAACTTGTAATCTTCCTGCCTCTGCTTCCCAAGTCACTGGGATTACAGATGTGTACCACTTGCCCAGAAGATGCCAGATTTAAACCAACAGGATTTGTTTGTCCAGCAGGTTATCAGTCTTGCTATTGACAAATCTTTCCTTTCCATACCTGCATTTCTCCCTTTCGGAACAGGCATGCTTACTCTGTGCCATTGTATGTTGGAAGTATGTAACTTATTTTTTATTTTTCAGGGGCCCACAACTAAGTTTGCCTTGAGTCTCAGTGTAGACTTTGAACTTGGACTTTTGAAAATGGCTGAAGCTGTTAAGACTTTGAGGACTCTCAAAGTTGAACTAAGTGCATTTTCCGTTATGAGATGGAAATGACCTTTGGAGGCCAGGGGTAGAGTACTATGGTATGGACCTAAATGTCCCTCAAAGACCATGCATTTGAATGTTGAGTGTCCACCTAGTTGTGCTGTCCTGGGAGGTTATGGAACCTTGGCAGGGAAGATCTATATTGGTGGAAGTCAGTCACTGGGGATTGGCCTTTGGAGGTTTTTACCTGGATCCTTGGTTGCAGTAAGCATTCCTGCTCCCTCTCTCTCTCTATGTCTCTGTCTCTCTATCTCCATCTCTCTCTGTCTCTCTCTCTTTCTCTCTCTCCCGGCCTACTTCCTGACCATGAAGATGTAAAGCTGTCTGCAACATGCCCTGGTGCATACTGATGCCATGCCTGCCCTGCCACCATTACAGACTGATACCCTAACCACATGCTCCCCACTTAAGTTTATTTCATTCAGCTTCTTTGTTACAGCAACACATTAGCTGACTAATACAAAATCCTACTATGCTTATTCTACCTTTGTTGTTGTTGTTGTTGTTGTTGTTGTTGTTAGGTGCTGTGGAGTTGGGTCTGACTCATGGCGATCCTACTTAAAACAGAATGAAATACTCCCTCACACTGCACCATGCACCCAATCTTTTTTATGTTTAACCCTGTTATTACAGCCACGATGTCAATCCATTTAGTTGAGGATCTTCCTTTTTTTCATTGACCTGCCACTCTCCCAAACATGATATGCTTTTCCAGGGGTTGGTCCCTCTTGACAACATGTCCAAAATATGTAAAACACAATCTATCCATCCTTGCTTCCAAGGAGCACTCTGGTTGCAATTCTAGGATGGATTTATTCTGCCTAGTATCTACATATCTGCCTGCTATCTGATCATGTAGTGAGTATAGGGAAGACAGAAAGGAAATAATCATGAATCCTGCCATAAAAATGGTCACATTTGGTGTAGGAATGGTAATCATGACACAGAAAGAAGTAAATGATGGGAGCATAGAGAGGAGTATCATCAGAATGAGATTCAGAAAAAGAGCAGCTTTCCAGAGAAGTTGACATTGGAAATGAGGCTGGGCACTATAGCACATGCTTATAATCCTAGCGACTTGGGAGGTTGAGGCAGGAGGATTGTGAGTTTGAGGCCAGAGATAGCCTGTATAACCTCACAAGACACTGTCTCAAATTTTTTTTAAAAAATTATAAATGGATTGAGGGTATGTATCACTGGTAGAGCATTTGCCTAGCATGCATTAAGCCCTGAGTTCAACTCCCTAGTACTTAAAAAAAAAACTGATGTAAAAAAAGATGAAATATGCATTTTTAAAAAAAGAAATGAGGCATAAAATGAGTTGTCTTATTTTCCGACAAGACAAGGGAAATGAGAATTGCCATCAGTTTGAACACCATTGTCTTAGACTAGATTCAAACTAGCTTAGGGGGAAAACGTTTTAAATTTTTCTCTAAATGAAAAGTCCATATGGTGTGGGTTTAAGCATGGCTGGATCCAGGAGCTTCATTGGTTGCCAGGTTCTGTCTCTCTCTACATCTTTCAGATAGGCTCACTCTACATAGTGAATCAGGCGGTCCTCAAAAGCCCCAAAGTCACTTCCTGTCAGCCTAGTAGTATCAGTAAGGGTTGTCTTTTTCATAAGTTCCACTCAAAATTTCCAGAGAAAATTCTAATAGGCCCTGTTTGGGTCATGCTCATATTCGTGCATGAATCTCTGTGCCTAGAAGGAGGTCCTCTTCTTGTCCTAGTTATGGACTTAGATCCTAGGCCTAGATCACCCATCTGTCTGTACTCAAACCACACAGAACTGATTCCTCACTCATGAGAAGGATTCTGCTCCAAAAAGTGGGAAGGAAACCCAAGAAACCAGAATCAACTAGAGTCCACCTAAAATGTGACAGGCCACTTTGCATTTGAGAAGCTGCAAGCTGTGGAGTGTGACTGGAGCTTTTGATGAAGCGGATGTGACCAGAGGAGGCTGGGAAGGCCACAGAAGTGCAGAGCAAGGAACAACCACCCTTTATTTTATCCTGAATACAATGGGAGCCGTACAGCGATAGCAGGGATTGCAGCAGAGAGTGAGGAGTGCTCATCTTCATTTTAGAAGGTTGCCTCTGGCCCTGCGTAAGAGAGGGACTGGATGGTGGAGACTAATACAGTAACCCTGGTGAGGAGCCTGGAATGGGGTGGAAAGAAAGGAAGCCTTTGGGGCAAGAGTCAGGGAATGATCAGGTAAACAACTGGGAAACAGGTAGAAATCATAGATTAGGGCAACAGAGGAGGGGAAGATGAGGAAGAAAGAAGAGTCAAATGATGTCCCAATGTCTCACTTGGGGATCAGGTGTGTGTAGAAGGGATGGTCCTTTCCCCAACCTCTAGCCTCATGCTGGACACACACTAAATTTCCCAGTGAGCCCTTATGGGTACACTAATTGGGAGCTGAATTAAGATGTATATATTAAGAGTGGCATATGTGTCAAGTTGTAGATCTCTTTGGGATCCCATTGCCAAGGTCTTGGTAGCCCCACTGAAGAAGGCTGGGGTTGAGCCCATGTATGCTGCGTCTGTGTTGGTCAATTTTCCATTGCTGTAACAAGTGCCCGAGGTAAATCAACCTAAAAAGGTAAATCAACCTAAAGTGATTTTTGACCCACATTTCAGAGG
Organism: Pedetes capensis; assembly: GCA_007922755.1. Lineage (NCBI taxonomy): Eukaryota > Metazoa > Chordata > Mammalia > Rodentia > Pedetidae > Pedetes > Pedetes capensis. The sequence goes on from VMDO01002994.1 coordinate 130,720, forward strand.
TTTCAGTCCTTGGCAGATTGACCCCATTGCTTTGGGGCCTGTGGTGAGGCAGCACCTTCCAGTGGAAGCACGTGGAGGAGGAAGCCTGTTCACCTCATGGTGGCCAGGAAGCAGAGAGAGAGAAAGAGGAAGGAGCTCTGGGCTCAGTTTCCCTTTCAAGGGCACACTGCCAATAACTTAACTTCTTTCCACTAGGTCTTACCTCTTAATGATTCTACCACCTCCCATAGTGCCATGGTCTGGTGACCAAGCTTTCAATATCTAGGCCTTTGGGGAACACTTCCAAATGATGTCAGCGCCTGAGTGTCTGCTCCTGTCTTTTTGTCTGCTTGCATGGAATGACTGCACACAAACCCTGACTGCTCATCTCACAACAAGACCACCAACCCTGGGCATCTTATTGGTCAGGCCAGAGCAACTGCTCCTTCCCTGAAGCCCACCCCAGAACAGAGGAATGCCCTGAGACATTCTCCTCCTCCAACCCTCCAGAGGAAGTCCTCAAGAGGCTGGAATGTCAGAACCCAGGCTCTGAGCCCACTAAAGGCCACACTTCAGAGAGGCGCCTGACCTATACAGGTGCTGCCCTCTCCCAGGTGTGAGGTGCTCTGGAATGCTCATCTCCATGCCCCTCGAAGGCTCTCAGAGGCAAACAGGGGCATTATCCCCAATCTACAGATGAGGAAACCGAAGAGAGGCATACTGAATTGCCTAAGACCCCAAGTTGGTAAGTGTGGGATCAAAGTGCAAGTCTAATCAGAAACTTAGGGGCCTCAGCCTTCCCAGGGCTGTTGTCAAGAGGCAGCAGCCTAAAGCAATGGAGTCACAGGCTCTTTGGAGAAGAAGGGGCAGACCAGATGCCAAGTTTATAGAAAGCCCACTTCCCTTCCTCCAGGTCCTAGGCCCCCAGTGGCCCACATGGCCAATGGTGACAGACCAGAAAAGGCTGGCAGAGTTGGTGCAGGGAGAAGAGAGTAGTTGGGGTGGGCTAATGCAGCTGCCTTATGAAGAACATTTTTCAATTGAGCCAGTAACTGGAGGCCCTGAGAGCGTGTTCTGTCTCAGCAACTCGACAATCAGAGGATATGAACTGGTGGTGAGAAAGTCATCAGGGGCTGGCTATTCCCAAACTCTTGGAAGGCACAGAACCAGATGTAATAAAAGGAGAAAATGGAACATATTCATTAGTACCAAACTTTCCATTTAATTTGGACTTTTGCAAAATAAGTGGCCTAATTACTGCTGTGATTTGAGCTTCTCAATAGGGTTTTCCTCTAAGAAGCTGCAGACTCCACAAGAGCTCCATTCTCCAGAGCTTGTTCTGGCGCCACCTCCCCTCCCACATCTTCCCTGCAAGCAGGAAGGCCTCTGAGGCCTGAGAAGGGAAGTGGGGTGCCAGGGAGGGTGTACTGGCCTGCTGTGGCACCTGATCCTTGTCCACCCTTCCCCGGAGGAAGTGGTCATTCTGAGGCCAGTGGACCCCCTCCATACTGGCTGAGACTGTGTCTAGGCTCTGGCCTGATCATGCCTATGTCTCAGCTTGGGCCTGGAAGGTTGCTGAATTGAGATGCCCTGACTATATCTCCTCTCCAGCGATCTGGCTTTTACCCTGGATGCTGCTCACCCCAAGGTCTGTTCTCGGCCTGTAAAAATGTTGGCATCCCAGTGGCCTTGGCACATAGATAATTCACACTCCCTTTCCCATTGGGGAGAGGTCAAGGAGGGGAGGCTACCCTGGCCCTGGGCCATACAGTGGCAGGCTGCATCCTCAAGGGCCCTTGCTGTCCCCACAGTATATCAAGCCTGGGTGCCACTGGCTCCATTGCTTCCTTCATCTCTTTTCATACCTCCCCACACCTCCCATCTCAGCCTTCTGTGTTTTCCTCTGCCTTCTGCGCTTGAACAGAATCAGGGATTAAAGAAACGGAGCAAGAAATTGCCAAAAGCTAGTCTAGCGGACAATCAGATAGAGTGATGGAGGGAAGGGGCCCTTCCCCCAGGAGGAGGCTGGAAGTCCAGCCTAAAGGGGGCCTGAGACTGACGGAGTGAACCCCCAGGCAGGGGCCATGTCTTGGGTGTGCACAGGGCACACAGCTTCCTACCACCCTGGACTAGATCCCAGGTCCGCTTCCTCCCAGGGAGCCTGTCCCTGCAAGGGTCTCAACGCTGGGCCTGCCCTCCAGCAGCCCAACTCTTCAACCCCACCCCACCTGCCAAGAAGAGCACAGCCCTCTCCCGCCAGTTGCACACCAAAGCACTTGGTCCAGCACCTCCCAGAACTCCAGGCCCTGCCTTAGCCTCAGCTCCCCAGCTCTGGCCTCCTTTTCCAAGTGAGCTGGAGGACACTCAAAGCCTCTGTGGAAGAACAGCTGTGAGGGAGGCACCAAAGGGCCATGATAGCTGGGATACTGGTGAAACAAGGTAAAGTGCTTCCTGGTGAGCTGTGGGTCCCCATGAACCTGCTGCCCTTCCTGGGGCTGGGGAGAAGGGTTCTTCCTACCTTAGCAGATTCTCTAGCCAGACACTTAGCAGCCATCAGGGAGGACTCAGGGGAGAGTCAGGCATGGTTCCTTCTGCTGTGGAGCGTTCAGGCCAGTGAGAAAGAGGTAGGTGACATGTCTATACAGCGGCGTGGACACCTTCATGTTCTTTTATGTCTGGGTCCACCCACGTGCCTATGGCCGCATCAAGGTCTAGAAGGTTTCCAGCGTGCAGAGGCACCTTCATGCCCCTCCCATTCAGTATGCTGGCACACAGGGCAGCTCCACTCTGCAAATCCTGTCAGTTGTGCAGGGGTGGGTGGGGTGGGGTGGGGTAGGGGCTGTGTGGAATCTGATAGCCCAGTGGGGCTGTCCCTGGTGCCTGGGATTTGCTCTTGCTAAAAGACGGCCTGGGCCTGGCTCAGCTCTGTGCATCAGGGAGGATGAAAGCCTGGCACTTTGGGGAGTGAGGAGAGGCGCTTCTGATCATGTCAGGACCACAGGTGTTAAGGAGGACAGCCCGTCTCCTTGCTTCTCGGGCTGTGGAGAGAGCTCCCAGCTGAACCTGGGCAGGACCCAGACCTGCCCCCCAACCTCTTCTAGAGTTGTATCAGCCTCAAGACTCAGCAGGGTCAGGGTTGTTGGTGAGGGGCAAAACCCTCCGAGGGCCTAGAATGAGGCTTTCTTTGCCCTAAGCGAGGCCTTTCTGAATGGAAGGGCCTAGACGTGATGAGGGGACACGTATCTGCCACCCACCAGCCACAGACACAGTTTGGAAGCAGCATCCCGTGCCCCCGCACAACCAATCCTCCAGAAGACCTTCCCAAGCCCGTGGGCCCCAGAACCACCCCCCACCCTGCCCAGACCCTGGCCATCACGCCCTGCCCAGCAGCCCAGAGTCTTCCCGCCCTGAGGCCCTGCCCGTCCCCCGCCCCCCACCCCAGCAGGGCTTCTGTCTCCTCTCTGAGCCAGGCCAGCCAGTTCAGCATTAAAGCTGCCAGAGTGTCCAAGGAGACATAAAGAAAGTTTAGAGACTTTTAATTTGCCAGCACGGCTATCCTGCCGGCCAGCAGGTTGAACATTTGAGGAGAAGGGCAACCGTAATAAAGTCTTATTGTTCCTCCTGTGAGCCACTGCTCAGTGACTCCTTTCTTAAGTGAGACAAAGGGAACCCAAGGCCCACAGGCTTCCCCAGGCCTGGAGAGCTGGGCCTGTAATTAGCGGGTATCCCCACAGCTGCCCCAGAACCTGGCTCTAGGGGTGGGTGTGCAACTCCATCTGCCTCTGGGCTGCACTCACAGGGGTGGGCAAGCTGGGGGCCCTGTCTTCCTGGAGGGACCCACACTTCATTGTGGGGCCCGGGAGACCCCAGAGCTCCACGAGGTAGGACTCCAACAGGAAGGGGCTCAGAACTCTGTTGCAGGAGAGCTGCACATCCAGAGAGCAGCTGCAAGGCAGGCAGGGGGTGAACTTCATTTTCTGAGTCCTGCCCTAGAGGTTGGGGTGTCCCAGGAAGGGTTCCAATGGCCAGAGAGGCCACATCGGGAGAGAGGAAGCACCCTGCACGCAGGAGGTGCCCTGTGAAGGCGAACGGCAGCTCCCCTGCCAGGAGGACTCCGGAGTGAGGGCTGAGCTCTATGAGGAGGTCATCCCGGAGCCAAGGGGCCAGCAAGAGGACCCCTGGTGGGCCCTTGTGGTGTGGAGGTGGGGGAACGGTGGAGCAGAGGTATGCAGGGCTCTCCAGAGACCCACTCTGCACCAGAAGCTGCTACCAGTGCTCCCCACTCCTGGGAGCCAGATCCCCACACCTCTGAGGAGCAGAGGCTGGAAGGTGGCACCTGTCCTTAAGCACCCTTGCTGGGAGCATCTGGCAAGCAATGCTCAGGAGCCTGCCTGTCCCATCCTGTGCTCACCCACCATGAGGCCCCACACCTGACAAATGCATCTTGGCAGATGGTGATAGGGAAACATCCTTTCTCAACCCCCACCGTCCTCTCTGGGGACCCCCTACATCATTGCCCAGGACATTAATGACTTTGGAGACTTTGTTCAGCCAGTGAGTCACTGAAATAATGGCATTTCAGGCCACGAGGCTGCTCCCATGTACAGTTGTGTATGTTGTTCACTTCACAAAGGCTAAAGGGTAAAAATGAGGGTGGCAATTCATACTTTGCTGTGCTCACTAATCCATGGGCCCTGCATGGCCTGCTCCTGCTTAGGGGAAACAGACATTGTTCTCTAACTTTAACGTATACAGAGAGATGTCAGAGCTAATGGAGGCCCTGAAAGAATGATTTTTTTTTACCCAGGAAGTAGCTACCTAGCCAACAAAGACAGTTCTTCCCTTCCCCGGGGCACTCTGACCACGAGTCACATTTCTGAAGTTTTTGTGGCAGTCTCAGACCCAGTTCCAATGCCCCTGGGTTGGTGCTTCAGCAGGCTGGCCCCAACACACAAGACCTTTCATGGGACTGGCACCAAGAGCAGGTGGCTGTGACTTTTCTGTCTGCACAGGAGGCTTCAGCCCCCATTGCATGGGGAGCTCTGCCTTGGCCTCCCGCCTCGCCGCCTCTCTGCCTTGGGTAATTGGATTGGGTAAAGGGAGTATTATTTACTGGTCATGTGGACCTGTTCCTCTTAGGCCCTTCCACCCTCCCTCCCTTTTCTCTGCCTCGCCAAAGAACAAAGATTGGGGATGAAATAAATTTGATAATAACCAATAAGACCCCCAGAGAAAATAAAACAGCTTTTATTAAACTTCTTGCAAGACCTTTTGTGCTGAGCCTCTGCAGGCTCCCTTGGGGTAGCCCTTGCAGGCCTGGCTCCTTTCCCTGCCAGCTAGGGGAGCCCCTGGTGTGGCCATCACAGCCGGTCCTGCAAACTCCCTGCAATAACTCAGGGCTCTGTCCTTGCAGTCCTCTGAGCCAACTCCTGTTTGAAAGGCAGAGCCCTAGAAAAGTCTCTGACTGCGTATTGCCCAGCTCTGGAGTGGCCTTCTCTGGCCAGGCAGGGCTCTGGGTGGCCCATGCTGACAGGTCCGCAGCTCCAGAGGGGCCCGAGTAGCGGATCAGCCTTGCTGCCATTCATCCCCAGAGCCATCTCTCCAGGTTGAGTACGGCACGATTTAATGCCCCCATTCCTCCATTCCTGCTCTGCATGACAAATTGTTTTAATAAACATAAACCGGGTAATAATAAAGTCATAATAAGCCCGCGACTCACCTTATATCACTGCAGTTAAATCCTCCCATAAGCCGGCGCTGGTTACAATGACAATTACAGCCGGGCCAATCCGCAGGCAGGCCTGCGTGTGGACAGATTTAATATCGTTTGTAAATATGATTAGTGGGCTGTCATGTTATTGCAGGCTGCTATTTACATTTCTCTCCGGGGTTATACACTCCGCCAAATCAACATTAAGTACTGGGTCTCTGTTTCCCCTTTAAATCATACATTCCCTCTGCCTGAGCGGCCGCGGCCGATCCCGTGTGATGAAGAAAGGGAACCTGACGGCAGGCGCCGGCAAAATGGAGCCGAGCCTCGGCGTTTTGCCGAAGACAGATGGGCACTGGAGGCCGAGGAAGCCCCTCCCGAGCCTCGCTGGGTGCGCGGCCGCCGCAGCCCCTCCCCTCCCACCGCCGCCCCTGCCCCTCTCCCTGCCTGCTGGCTTATGAAAAATGTTCAAATAATGAATGGTTGTTGTTTACAGAAGTAATTTCATGCTACATTTCCATTATTGCCTGGATTTGTTTAGCTTCGCACACTACCCCATTGCCTACGATGAACTTTTAAGGAAATATTGCTCGCACTTCCCGCTCTGCCGTTCCGCTTCTAATGGAAGCCGCTTGCATTGGAGACATATTGCGACACTTCATAACTGTGTGCAAATAAGCGTTCTTAAACTGCTAGGGCCAATTAATCATCGCTGCCGACGCTGGTCTGCTCCAGGGGCACAGAATCCACCCCACTGGGGAGCCAGGGCGGCCAGGAGGGGCCGAAAAAGTAGACGGAGGGTGCCGGGGCCAGGGAGAGCAAGGCGCCACGGCTGGGCTCCCAGATCATCCTAAATCACTGGGCGCACACAAGTGTGCTGTTCTGTTTCCAAAATAGCTTAGTGTGGGCCCATCGGCCAGAGCGTACAGAATGGCCGGAGTGGGAGCCACCTGGAGAACTGAATGAAAAATGAGGACCACATGCTTTCTTAAAGAGAGTGCTCTCCACAGAACTTAAACCTCCTGTGATGGCTCAGGTCGAAGTCGGTTGGAGGCGTGGTACAGTGACCCTATCCTGGCCACAGGGCTGTTCCTCCGTGGGCAGGATTGCCCTAGCTTCCTTTCCTGAGCTCTGCAAACGGTTGCCCACAGAATCTCTGTCCCCTGTTTTGATATACATCCCAGGCTAGAGATGTCAGGGCCTCTGTCTACAGCATCCTCACCTCTTCATGCTGTTCTTCTGCCTCAGTGACCTTGGAGACCAGACAGACAACTTTGGAGCATGAAGACTAGAAAAGCAAACTTCATGACTTGTTTGTGAAAGAAGATGAAATGGGCTTCGGCTGAGAGCATGAGAAATCTCAAAGTAAGTTTTGGGACACATTTTATTCAGAGCGCTTTTGTGTCTTTCCTGATTCTCATTTGAGTTGGAGCTGGGTGAGGGTCTAGACAGAAGTTATAAGCTATATCCTTAGGCAGAAGCACATTCATTAATTCATTTAACAAACACTGTGCATATTAGGCATCTGCTATATACCAGGCACTCTTCTGGGCATTGTAGATCTGTTCCCAGTACTTATAGAATTTACACTTTAATGAAAGATGGCTGCAGGGCAGCTGTGTATGGTCACAGAGGTTGCACACTGCACAACTCTGGGAGAAGGATATACTACACATGAAGACTATAATGTGAACAGTGCTCTCTGAAATCATGCAACATTGCAGCCCTAGAGATGGACAATGAGGAAGTCAGATAATTTGAGAGCAGTATAACTGCTATGAAGAAAACAGTCTAGTGAACAAAATAGAAATCTCATAGGAGCTTGAGGGCTCCTTCCTCCTCTGAGGAGACACTGTTTCAACTCAGATTAACACAGCCCCCTTGTAGAGCCTGCCTGCCAATCTTCGCTGAGCTCATGGACATGCACACCTGTGTACATTCTCTTCCTTAATGGTTTCTTAGCTTTAAATATGATGAAATGATTCTTCCTCACAATGACCTATAGTTGCCAAACTTTGCATAGCACATATTTATTATTTTAATAAAAAGAAATAAAAAGACTCTTTTTAAGGTTGAGAGAAATTTGAAAACATTTGGGAAAGATCTTCATCCAAAGGGTTAAAATAATAAGTAGTTAGGGCTTACGTGGTCACACATTCCACTATCTGGAAAATGTGAGTGACCTGAAAACTCACTCCTTGACGGATGTGTGTGTGTGGTGGTGTGGAGGGTGGGGGTGGGTAGGGATGAGTGTGCCTAGGGATAAGACGACAGGCCTAGGGACAGCCCCTGGGTTTGTGATAGTGTGAAACTGACCACAGGACCCAGAGCCCTATGTTAACCAGACAAATCAGCCCATGCAGAGATTAGGACTGGGACATGGCCTGAGAAATGTCCCCAGGTGGCCAGCAGCAGAGAAGTGTGAGACATAGCAAAAGGAGTGGAGTTGTGAGCACTGCATATACTGATTTTGCAGTGTGTGACTTCCCTGGGAGCCCCAGCAGGTACACCTTGCAGGCACCACCCCTTATCTGGAGGGCCCAGAGACTATGGTACCCCCTGCCTGCCCACCCAGCTCATCCATGCCAAAGGAACTGCGATCTCAGCCAATCCCTGAAGAACCCAGTGCTGTGCCTTGCCCACTGTCTCCTGGAAAGCAAGGAGAGTGGAAAGCTGGGAGTGGAAAGCAAGGAGATAGTAGGGCAGAAGAGTCCCACACAGGCACAGCACTGCCTCCAGGGCAGGCTGTTCCCCGGCTCTGGATCCCTGTTCTCCAATCACCAGCTTCCCTAGGCCTGGGGCAAGCTCCAGCATCTGAGCCTGTCCCCTCGGAAGAAGGGAATGCTCACCTAGAGACGGGGAGCAAGGATGGAGGCAGAGCTCCTTCAGAGGCATTGTGGGGAGGCGCAGTGGTAAAGTGTTTTTGGTAATGACTGAGGAGACTTGAGTACATATAATTACTTACTGGTTTTAATTTATGTCCTGCTTCTTTTCATAAGCATTTTAAGGCAGTTGAGGGAAAAGTGATCGTATTTAATGCTAAAGAAAAAACTTATACTATAAGCAAGGTCCATTTCTTTCATGATGCCCTGAAGCACAGTTCACCTCCAAGAAAGTTCTAAAGGGTAACAACCCCTTGGCAGGTGCTGAGCAAGAGCCTGAGCTGTAATCGAAGAGGACACCATCAGAGGTGGAGGAGGTCAAGGGAGGGCCAAGATGTGTGAAATCAGGGTGGCTTATTGGATGTGGGGAGGCAAGGTCAAGTTCAGAGAAGACAAGGCAGGGATGAGATGAGAAGGAGAGATCTAGGGAGTGAGACTGGGGTGCGTGAAATTCCTAAGGGAACAGGGTGAGGTCAGAATCATGCACTAGGTACATGGGGTTAGGGTGGACCCCAGTAGAAGCTGGTGGCAGTGGTCACTCTGGGTGGAGACTGTGATGAGAGCTGCCCTGTCCCTTGCCCCACCCGTGTGTGTCCAAGTGTACGGAGTTGGGTATATATGACCCACAGGGTGTGTGCGTGGGTGCATGTGCGATATGTCCTTTTGTGAGTGGATCTGTGTATTCACTTGTGGATGAGGCACATGGGTACACATTTTATACAATGTGAATGTTGTACATGTTATTTTTTTCTAAAATCACAGAATGGATCAAATAACAATGGCACCTGGGTACTTGTTAATTCATTTCAGGACTCTTGGTGAGTGCCAAAACCAAAGAGTATTGAATGAATTTTCCTCATAAGAAATAACATAATTAGAAATGATTCATAAAAGTTCTCCAGAACTTTCACATCTTACTGGGCTAAAATTTTGTAACCTATGATTGTTGTTGTTAGGTGCCGTTGAGTCGCAACCGACTCATAGCAATCCTCATAGGGTTTTCGATGGCAGTTTGTTTCAGGATTGCCTTGGGAGTGGGTTGCCAGGTCCTTCTCCCATTTTTGCAGTGCTGGAAATCGAACTCAGGACCTCAGAGACTGCAGAGCAGCACTCTACCAACTGAGCTAAATCCCAACCCCAACCTATGATTAGCATTTTTTAAATGTACAAAAGTACAAGACAGTAATGATGAATATGTGTGGATTCTGTACTTGTTTGCCAGCGACTGTGAAACTGATGTGTCGACCTCTGTTTCATCATGACAGAGGGGCGCTGAGTGGTGAGGAAGCACCAAGTACTGAAACATTTTTTTCCTCGTTAAAGTGCAACAAATACCAAGTTTGGTGAGTTCTGAAGCCAACAAGTTCAAAGGTATGACTGTATTATAATCAGAGATTAGATAAACGCTCTGCAAAGTTGTGGCTAGACATCTCATCCTGTGTCTACTGATGTTATTATGTTTCCGGATAATTTATCAAGGCCAAAAAACTTCAGAAGCCACGTGGGATAAAATGGCCTCTCTTCCTTGTTGGCATTAGAAGGATGCATTACCAGGAATTGGAAATGGGGCAGGGGACAGCTCGTAAAGAACGGATCCTCCTGGCTCTGCAATATTCTCCCCACTTCTTACCATGCCGCTCTCATGCTCTGGCAGCTAACCTTACTGAGCCCAAACCACCTTCCTGCTCATATCAGGGTCTGCAAAAGGGACAAACTCTATCTTTGTTCTACATCCCTCCAGATCATGCTATGATAGGAGCCAGAGCCTCACTAAGATAGAGCCAAGTCACTCTGTGGTCTGAAACCTTCAATGGCTCCCTTTTGCCTGCAGAGTAAGGTACAACATCCTTATCACAGCATCCCAGACCTTGGCCAATTTGCTTCCTGCCCACCTGTTCTTCCTCTGCTGCTCCACTCCAATTGCCCTACTCCTTAATACCCAGGCACCCCCAGTCAGCCACTGACTTATGCTCCAACGCTTTGTGACCAGATGCTCATTCAAAATATTGGGGTTTTTATTTGGGGGTTTTGTTTAGTTTAGTTTTGCTTTTTTTTTTTTTTTTTTTTTTTTTTTTTTTTTTTTTTTTTTTTTTTTTTTTTTTTTTTTTTTTTTTTTTTTTTTTTTTTTTGAGACAGAATCTCACTATATAACCTGGGCTGACCTGGAACTCAAGATTCTCTTTTCACAGCTTCCCAAGTGCTTGGATTGCAGGAATGTGCCTGCATGCCAGGCCAAATGTTGTCTTTAAATACCAGTAGGTATGGGGCTAGAAGACGGGGTTGGCCTCAGCTACCTACCCATTCAATAATTCATTCATTTTATTCAACAAAATATTAAGTTGCCTCAATTCTGAAGATATGAAATGACAGGAACTCAGACAGTGGCTTCTGGAAACTGCTTATGTCTTAAGCATGAGAGTCAGACTAACAGAAAGTATTAGCCAGGCTATAACAGAATATAATAAGTGCTCAACAAATATATATTGAATAAGTAAGGGGTGCATGTGGAAGGCATTGAATAAATGTGTGCATAATGTGCAATAAGAGGAAGGAGGAGGGCCTTTCACTGCCTCTTCCTGGAGATCAGCAAAGATTTCACAAGGCTAATGAACAATAGACAGGTGCCTAAGGGTGGAATAGGAGCAATAGGTTCCAGGTGGCCCTGGGGAAGGACATCAAGCTGATGATAGCACAGGCAAAGGGGGAGGAGAACGGGAACTGCAAAGTGCCTATTGACTGGCATGGCTGGGGCATGGGGCAGGCAGCAGGTGGCAGGTGTGGCTGGGGGAGAAGGCTGTCATTATAGAGGCCCATGAGTGAGGACTGCATCCGGTAGATGAAGGGGCCCTTTTGAACTGGTGCAGGGCAGGAGGTGATGATGAAGAGGAGGCATTTGGGTGCAGATCGATGGCACTCAGTTGTTGAACAGTGCTGTGGGCCAGATGTGGGGGCCCCTGCCCTGTGGCTATGGTCTTGAAATTCTTAGAACTTGGTCTTTGAATTTGTGTTTCATGTGTGAAGCCTGATGGGACCATGAGCAGGGGTCGGGGGCTTGGAGCACAGTCCTTCTTCCACCACCTCCCTGGGATGAGTTCTCAGGGGCCTCCTTCTGACCCCCCATGCCCAGTGCCTACTGGGGTCCTCCACTCCATCCTAGTGGCAGGGGAGCTTCCATCCTGCATGGAGTCTTCCTGGAAACACGGATGGAAGGGGGTGTTGGTGCATGTGCTGGAACTTCTAGGGTGGGCAAGGTAGCAGCCACCCCCACCCCATTCTGACATCACCAAGGTGTGTTCTGCAGTCAACTCCAAGGGGCCTCTCACCTGCCCCTGACCCAGGGGCTGAGCAAGTCGTGGCATGGAGGTTGTAATCCCCTGGGGCTCCTCCATCTTCCTCAGGCTGGAATGGTGGGCCTCTGAAGAGAGAAGATTGGCTTCTGTGCTCTGGGCCAGGGGCCAGTTGTCGTTTTTTCACTGGGCTCACTGTATGTAGCAGTCCCTGGCTGAGCCAATGGTTCCCAAAGTGGGTGCTTGTGCCCTGAAGCCTCTAGGGATTCACATGAATAATAACAACACTTGGAAATCACCAGTATAGATTCCTGTGACAGAAACAATCCCCCAATCTGGAACATCACCCAGATGAAGTCCCCCAAAGGGGTGGGGAGAGAGTTGGGGATGGAGGCTCAACCTATAGCTGAAGTAAGAAGCATTTTGAAAGAAGATCAGTGATAGCTGTAGATGTTCCAGGTTTAGCCACTGGAGTCCCTGCAGGCAGAGACAGGCTCCCTTCCCAAACATCCCCAGGGCTGGCTCACCAGGTGGCAAAGGCCTGTTCAGCGTCCCAGATGAGGCACAGGTGCAGTTAGCCAATGAGGCATGTGGGGTTTCAGATCAAGGTAGGCTGTCCCACATTTTCTCTGGCTTCTCCTTTGCTGTGTGGCCACCACAGGGGAAGCAAGAGACAGACAGACATTGCCATTTCTTGCAGATTTCAGAGGGGCCTCTGCAGGCTCAGTTTCTGTGGACTTGCTCATTTCAAAAGGCAGCATACATAAATTAGTGAGACCCTGTCTCAAGATAAAAAATTAAAAAGGGGCTGGAGTGCAACTCAGTGGTAAAGCGCTTGCAAAGTATACACAAGGCCCTGGGTTCAATGCCATACTGCCAAACAAAAGGAAAGATCATCATGTCCTCCCGGTGAGTCAGAGTGCTGTTAGGGCTTTCTCTGAGGTGCTCGCAGAAACTGATTTGGAGATTAGCTCTGTGGGACCTAAGACAAACCACTTAACCTCTCTGAACTTCAGACTCTTTGTCTGTGGAAGGCAAGTAATAGCACCAACTTCATGGTATTGTTGTGAGGATTAAAGTAAATCTCCAAATTTGCTTCGTACTGGGTCCAGCATTGACTGGACCATTGAATAATGATAATAATATAGTTGGCCTTCCATATCAGTGTGGTCCAAATCCTCATTCAACCAAACACAGATCAAAAATATTTGGGAAAAAAAATTGCATCTGTACTAAGAAAATACAGACTTTCTTGCCATTATTCCCTAACAATATAGAACAACTATTTACATAGCATTTACATGGTATCACATATTATAAGTACTGTAGAGATTATTTAAAGTATACTGAGGGGATGTGTGTAGGTTGTATGCAAATATCAAACCATTTCATATAAAGGACTTGAGGCTCTATGGATTCAAGTACTCACGTTGCTTGTCGTTGTTAGGGGTCATTGAAGTTGGGTTCAACTCATAGCGACTCTCGTAGGGTTTTCAAAGGCTGATTGTTTTTGGATTGTTTCAGTAGTACATTGCCACATTCTTCTCTTGTGTTTACAGTGCTGGGGATGGAATCCAGGTCCTCAGAGAGTACAGAGCAGTGCTCTACCAACTGAGCTAAACCACAGCCCTTTGGTATTCCTAGGGATGGTGAGTGTCCTGGAACCTCTCCCCTGACTACACAGGGATGACTGTGATAGAACAGCTGACATTGTGTCAGACCTTTTTCTCAGTACTTCTCTCAATGCTTTATATGTATTTCAACATATTGAGTTTTCGCCATAACTGTAAGATGGGTCCTATTCTTATATATCCATTTTATAGATGGAGAAACTTAGGTTCAAAGACGTTAAAAAACATATCCAGAATTGTACAGCTAGTAAATGGATGGAGCAGGCTCAGGACCCCAGGTAGTCTGGCTTCCCGGTCTATGTTCTTGACCAGTGTACTATTCTGCCTTGTTTGTTCAAATAAATGTTCAATACTAGATTGTTTTTAAAAACTGTTCTTCCTTCACATATGTGTGCATCCGCCTGTATTCCTTACCCCCCAATACACACATACACACACATATCTGTCCCCTCAGCTGAGAACTTGCCTCTGGGGCAGTGAAAGTTCAGGTGTCTCAGGTCATGCTGGGAAGATTGGGATAGGTGGGGTCTCAGAAGTCAGCAAACAGAAGAGGGTTCTGGCTCTCAGCCAAGGCCACTGAAAAGATCAAGTGGACCGTGGTGTCACATGAGGCCAAACCTGGGCAGTCTAGGCTCCACCAGTTAGAACTAGGTTTCCTGGATCCAGAAGGTGGCACAAAAACAAGCTGAGCCTTTAATTACTCTGTGCATTGATTCAAAGGTAAGCAGCCTAAGTGCAGGCTTCTGAGGAGGGAGTAAAAGGAGGCGATGTGAACCCCTACTCAGTGTCCCAGTTCTCTGGTCCTCTGGTCAAACCTCCAGTAGCAGGGAACTCACAGGGTGGCTGTGATAATATTATATATCGGCCTGGAAGCCAAAGCACCTGCCAGTAGTTCCTCTTCTCTGAGACTACCTGGGCCCCTGAAAGGCTCTCAGGGCTTGTAGGATCCTCCTGCCACTTTCCAGGAGCTCAGTGACCCTCTCCCTCACAGCTAATTTTAGGCTGATCCATGGCAAGGCCTCCTCAGCCACATCACTCCCACAGCAACCAGGCCAGGGATAAGAAGAAGGATCCTGGGGACAGTGGTCCGACTGGACTCACCAAGAGGCAACTGGTAAATATTCTGGAATTATCCAGGTTGGTTATCAAATGTCTGTTCCCTAAAATCTGCCATCGTGGGGATATAAAACCAAGGAAATTGGCAAACAGTACGAATCAGGGCTGTTTGCTCCCCTAGTTGGTTTAGTAGAGCATCACTTCCTGGAGCCCTGATTCCCATGGGCCAACTGTTTGGCAGGGCAAGCGACTGTCTGGTGCATGGTGTGTGTGCATGCATGCCTGTATTTGTGAGTGCCTAGGGGTGCTCATGTGTGTTTGCTGGGGCGAGTGTCTCTGTATTCATATGTACACGTGTATATGTGTGCGTGTGTGATGTGACGTGGGTGTATGTGTGTGTGTGTGACCCTCTGTGTGTGCCAGCTTGAGTGGGTTCTCTGACAACCAAAACTATCCATATGGCAAGAGCTGTTCATTGCAGGAAACTGTCACCCAGCAAAGGACTCTGCACAGAGCCTGCCTGTGACTGCAAAGTCTCTCCAAACACCAACAGAAGCCTTAGCCCACAGCTTAATTGTGTAGTAAAATGCTGTGTCTCCTTTGTGAAGAAACCCATCAGAAGCTAGTGTGGCTCACTCAGCACCCAAGAGGCTGAGCAAGAAGATCATGAGTTTAAAGTCAGCCTGGGCTACATAGCAAGACTGGAAAAAAAAGAAAGAGAAGAAAAAGAGAAAAAGAAAGAAGAAAGAAAGAAAAGAAAGAAAGAAAAAGAAAGAAAGAGAGAAAGAGAAGAAAAGAAATCCACCAGAAGTGTCCAATAGGTAACTACTTTTTATCTCTGACCACCGTGTTCTGATGTATTTGTTTGTTATTTTTTCCTTCAATAATCAGAAACAAAAGCTTTGTCCCTTTGGAAAGTCTTAAGTTAGAAAACAGTTAAAAAAAAAAAAACCCTAGAAGTTAGCTAAAGGATAATTTTAGCTTTCCATGCCAACTTATGTTCCTATGAAATCCAGAGCAGATACATGAAAGGTGGAAATGGAGTGGACTGGTTACTATGGCAACAAACTTTCCTGTTTACTAGAAGAGGGGCCAGGACTCAGTCCAGCCCAGAACTTGTGGAGAAAGTGAGAACTTTCCTCTCAGTCAGACGTCGTCATCAGGTGCACCTGGGAGCACTCAAACATGGGAGGACCAGTGAGTGACCTATCATTTCCCCATGTATGGTTAAATGCTCAGTAAATGGCTTTTTGTTGTTATATTGTGCTATTTTGTGGCTTTTTTTTTTTCCTAGAGAAGGAAGAAATAAAAATCTGATCAGGGCCCAGAATGTGAAGACTGATCCAGACCCTTCCTCCCATCTTCCCTGAGGTCTGAGTGGAAAGGACTTCATTGTCATGACCCTGAAGGAAAAAAGCCAGGGAAGGCCTCTACCAGCAGAGAGGATGACCAAGAAGGTAGGGACCCCAGGCCAGGGCCCACTCACCCTCTAAATTCCAATCAGTGCCTTCTTCTTGGGAACTCCTGAAGAAGCTGGTTGTAAAGCTTCTGAGAAAGAGAGCAAGGTCACAGCTGACCACCAGCTGGGGTAGCCCTCAGCAGCACCTGGGTGGATATGGCCCAGCCTCCACGCGCTGACCTCCCCAGCACTGAACATCACGTTCAGCTGGCTGTACCCACTGGAGAGGAGCAAAGCTGAGAAGCTCTGCTCGAGGATCAATTTCCCATTGCCTGCTCTCTGGTGGAATTTGAGGGGATTCCCCAGACATGACTCAGGTGCGGGCAGGGGCATGGCAAATCAATATGTTTGACCTCAGCTCTGCTGTTACCTCCTTTGAATTATAAACTTGTACAAAAGATTTTGTTTGAAGAAAGTGTTCAATGATTTTTTTTAATTTGCAAAGCATTGGTCTAGGAGCTGGAAGTTTCATTTTGTGGGCTAGTTAATAACCCTTGGGGATTCCATTTGTGAGTGTGTGTGTGTGTGTGTGTGTGTGTGTGTGTGTGTGTGTGGAGGGTGTATTTTGTAAAATCAGGAGGTGCCCTGGTTGGGAACCAGTTACCTAGTGGGTCAGAGAAAGCTGAGCCGGGCAGGTCCCAAGGATCAGCAACCACTACACCTTCCTAGGTCTGGACTGGGGCCTGCCTGCCTGCTTACCTGACATCCTGTGGTCTGATCCAAGCTCTGTAGGATTCTAGCCTCAGTCTGTCCATATTGGGGAGAAATAGCTGGAGAACCCCCAGCTCACTCCTGACCCTGCACAGGGCTTCCTTTGCCCCACCCGGGGTCTGCGCCCATTCCCACCTTGCTTTGCTCATCTGCCCAGGATGAGTGTGCACCTAAAGTCTATGTCCTGTAGGGGGCACCAGAGAGCACAGGCTGAACAGCCAAGCAGCCCTGTTCTAGATTCATTCTGTCCCTGAAGTGCTGAGTGTCTTGGGACCATCCATGGGCCTCTCTGGGCCTCCATTTCTCCATTTGCTTATTTGGGTGAGGACCCACAGGCTCTCCCGGTCAGAACACAGCTGCGGCTGAGCTGCTGCAAAAAGTCTAGGAGGAAGTGGGAAGGCAGGTAGGAGGTAAGCAGCAAGGAGAGTGGGACAGGTGTTTGTGCTGGAGGCCGCTGCTCCAGGCTAGGAAGGCAAGGCGTGGAGGTGGAAGTGTTGGGAGTCAGGGCACCCAACCCTAAGCACTGGGACAAAAGAATCAGATGTTGTTCTGTGCCAGGAGGAAGAGCAGCCCAGGCCCTCTGGAGCCTGAACCCCCCCCCCCCAAGCTGCCTCTCCCTCATCCACCCCTGCCTGACTTCAGCTCTGCCCAACTGCAGCACTAATGGATTTGGGGTTTATCTTTGTAAAGAAATATAACCCCAGTGCATGGAGTCCAGGGACTCCCCAGCCCACCCCAGATGCCCAGAGTCCCACAGCCGCCTGGGCTCTCCCCTGGGGCCCGCCGCCCTGCCCAAAAGGGCTAGGAGGTTCAGGAGGCTGAAGGACCAGCGCTGGCCTCTGCCAAGCTGCACAGAGGCCTAGAGGGGTTTATTTGGATTTTTTAATTATCATTTTTTACTTTTTTTTCCCTCCTCATGAAAAAGTTTTAATATACACAGTAAATTAAGCCCAGAAAAAGGGAGGGGGGGCACATTTCATCTTTAATCTATTTACTTCTGAATATTTAACATACAATTCTGGCACCAATCACCAAATTTAACTGGAAAATTACTCACTAATCTGTTTGCTTATTTGGAATAATTGGGTCGGCTGCCAGCGCAAGGATTTCCCCCCCTGTTTAATATCTCAGTTAGTAGTCCAATTTCAGCTTGGCGGCATAATTACTCTGACAGAGCTGTAGCCACGGGGCCTGTGAGTGGGGCTGCTTTTAAACCGTAAATTATGAAGGATTAGCATTTATGAATTTTAAATCAGGGCTGGGGTAGGAGACACTAAAGCTGCTTAACGCTGGGGAACAGCAGCCTCCGCTCAGCAGCAGCAGCCGTAACCCTTCCGCTCCCAGGACAGGCGCAGGATGGGAACCCCAGAGGCTGGGAGGGGGACCCTGTGGGACTCAGAGACCTGCCAGGATGAGACACAAAGGACACAGAGAAGGGGACGCTGAAACAGAGCGACAGGGCCCCGGAGGTTGAACACTTGGGCCAACATGAGTGTGGCGCAGGGTACAGCCTCTCCCCGGTCCGTGGGGCAGTTTCCAGCCAGTTAGCAACAGCGTTCATTCATCTCCTCATTGTCCCACAGAAGGCTTGGGGTGAGCCCCCAGAGCTGAGGTCAATCCCTGCAGCCCCCTGTCTCCATGCTGCCATCCACCCTCCACAGGATGGGTCTGTCTTCTTTAGACTCTCCAGATCCAGCCTGGAGTCAGGCTGGCTGGCTTTGAACTCTTACTCTGTCACTCACTAGTTTAGGATCATCTAAACAAGTTAGGTAGCCTTTCTAAGCCTCCATTTCCCCATCTGTAAAGTGGGAACACTAGCATTAGTTTCTCATCATGGTATTGGTAAGTTGGTTAGCAAGGTGATTGACATACAGTGTGTGGAAGCACACTTATTACACTGCCAGTATGAGCGAGGCTGGTTATCTATGATCCCTCTTGGTGTGACCTGCCTGTTCTGAGGCTCTGGGTTGGCTTCTCCTGGGGTTCAGGGATCCTCGGTTGCCAAAAAACACAGGAAAAAAGGAGGCAGGATCAGAGTGGGTGGGACATGGCCATACCAAGACCCAGTGTGGACCACACATCACATTGAGTTTGAGATTCAGCAGTGCCTACAGAGGCCAGACCTCTACCTGCCCATTTGTTGGTCTTGGGGGTCTTTTCCATGACTTGGAGCTCTGGCAAGGGGCCTCCTGAGGGACCTGATGGGACTTCCCTAGGGTCCAGCAGAGGATGGAGGGGCAGGAGAAAAGGCACAGGGATTCTTCACCCTAGAGAGACCTCTGCATGGGCCAGCCCTCCTTTCCAGGCTGGTCCCAATCTGTCTTCTGGGTTCCCAAGCTTGAGAGAGGGGGCCAGTCCAGGGACCCCAGTATGAAGGATGAGCAGTTGGATCCATGCTAAGCCCAGAAGCGTGGCATCTAGGCCTCAACTTGACTACTGCCCCTGCAGCAATCCAGCCTCAACCACACTGACTTAGGCTATCATATGCCAAATACATGTGTCACGAGCTGCCATTGCCTTAATGTGAGTCCTCTGGCAATTGGCTCCCCTTCCAGGACCTCCCTGTGCACATCTGAAAGAGGAAGAGGAGGGGCTTGCCTGCCCGTGGGTCTGCCGGCTATCTCAGTCCTTAGCATGTCATTGGCTCTCTGCAGAGCGTCCCAGGGCCAGGCTGGGTGGGGTTTGTCTTCACGTGACGTGCTGGAGGAGTTGACCACCCAACATCATCCATGACCTTAGGCTTAATGACTGGCCAACCCCAGCACCGGCAGCCCCAGAATGGCTGGCAATGGGTGTCCTGGGAAATGCCACAACTTACTTAGGCTTCCGTGACCCTCCCTTGATACTAATGCTTTTTTAAAAGATGGCCTGCATGATGATTTTGCTCTAGCAAATGAATCCCAAGTACCTCTCCCTTTACTTCCACGCATTTCACACCATTGCCCCAGGTGTTCTGGCCCAGAAGGACCACAATTTGGGGGAGGCAGCCGAGGGGGCAGGAGGCAGCTGCAGTTGGCTGCATGTGCACACGTCCAGGCGGAGGCAGGGCTGTGGTCCCAGGGGCCTCACAAGATTTCTGGCGCTGCTGGTCTTCGACCACGCTAGGATGCTTGATGGATGGGAAGTGCCTGGTTTGTTGAGTCCTTGCTGGGCTTTGTGATAACTCATTATATTTCTTTCTTTACAAATTGCCCCATTAGCACTCCCGAATTGAACGGACTCATAAAGCCAGGAGCATCCCAGCCTGGGCTGAGCCTGGGCCATGAATTACCTGTGGGGCGAAGGCCTGCGTTTTGGGGAGGAGGCTGGGGGCAGCTGGCTAGAGCGAGTCCTAAATCCTGCAAGGGAAATGGGTTTGTTTTCTTTAAACTTAAGAGAATAAAAGAGTTCTAACCAAGTCCTGCTGGATTTAAACAGCAAGATCTGCCTCGCTGCTCATTGGCTTTCAAGCCGGGGGCTCTGATCCCTGTTTGAGGGGTTAAACTCTAACCCCATTAAGCCATTTATGGAAAGCTGACCACCAGGGAGGGAGGCAGCCCCTCTTCCTGCAGCCTCCCTAAACCCCACAGATTCTGAAATTGGTTGTCATTCTCAGTCAGAGGATTCTAAACAAGTAGGCACTAATCCCCTCTGTTAAGGAGATACTTATTTTGTCTGAAAAACTTCAAAGAGCCCATGACAGACACTCAAAATCAAAATTAGCATTCCAATGAGGATTTAAAAAATAATAATTCTTACAGTTGTGCATAGGAGAGGAGCTGAGGTGAAGTGACTGGCCTGGAGGCTGGGGAGGGAGGCGGGGGAGTGCCTTTCATCTGCTCAATCTGAGCCCACCACAGAGGAGCTCTTGGGATCTGTCCCCACTGGCTGTGATGCTGGACCCCCTCTCCACAAAGGAGCAAAGGCTGGTCCACCACCTGGGCTCTCCAAGGTGGACAGGCAGTGACCACTGAGCCCAAAAGATTGTGCAGATGAGGAGGCCAAGCTCACAGGGGGCAGTGGTGTCTCAGGCCCTCAAGTGACCGAACTGCCGTGGAAGCCAGGCATCTGCCCCAGGGGGGCCTGCCTGACAGCCATATGGTGTTCTCTGCTCATAAGGCTTGTAGGAGTGTGCAGATGCTGACAGGTGTCCTGGGGCCAGTGGGTGGCAGAGCATAGAGCACACTGCTTTGCCAACACAGCTGCCCACATCAAGGTTGCATCTGGGGGCGGCTGCAGGGGTCCTAACACTCCCCTCTTCCTGCACACTGTGAGCCTCTATCTGCCCCCAGCCTGCCCTGACCCTTTGCTGGACAATTTCACCTCACCCTACCCCCCACCCCAGCCATTCCCATGCCTCTCCAACCTTCTCTCTGGAATCACCTGCTGCTTTCCTCTCTCAAAGGACCTGCTGTTCCAGACACCAGCTTCCAAGCACACAAGGAGCCACCCGTCTCCAGATAGGGCACTCCTCTTTCCCAGCGTCTAGTCCCTTCCTTTCTGAAGTTGCCCAGGTGCCACGGGGTTCCCTGCCCCCACCCCCTGCCTCCTGGGCCAGCTCCCTTGCTTCTTCTATTGGGTCCTGCTGGGGCTGTCGCAGGGGCTAGGGTAGGCACGAGGCTCTCAGCTGCATTCTGTGGCCAGGCTGCCCCAGGCTGTTTGTGTCACCACTGTAGGGAGGACTGCACACCTCAGAGACAGCTGCAGAAGGGGCTGTGGAAGTTTCCTGCACCCTCAGTCTTCCCCCTACTCCCCCTCCAACACACACTGCATTCCTCCCAAGCTCTATCTGTCCCTTGCTCTGCCAGTATCCAAGGCTGATCCGGAACAAGAGTCTGTCCATTCACTCCAAGCTGCGCAGGACCCAGGCCTGCTTTTGGGCTGGTGCCCTCCCAAAGGGAGACATGAGCAGCAGAGCCAGGCCAATACAGCAGTAAGGTGAGAGCCTTTGATGGAAGGAGCAGGGTGCCCATGGAGGTACCAGGGAGCTGGGTCCCAGAGCTTCAGGTGGGCTTTACCAAGTGGACAAAAGAGCAAAGGGTGTTCCAGTTGGAGAGACGCAATACAACTACCAAGGGGGCAAAAGAGCCCCGGACTGATGGGGCCCAGATGCTCAGCTCAGACAACTCAGGTACCCCTTCCTGACCTCTAGTGGGGCTTCCCTGGCTCCTTATAGAGACTGGGTGGCTCTGGTTACCTGTTCTGTTAATATATTGGGCAGCACACGAACTTCAGAGAGGGAAAGAAGGAAGTGACCAGAGGACCCCTCCTCTGCTCACTGCTGACACCCTCAGCCACCATTGAGAGAGACGCCCTCACAGCATTACCTCAGCCAGGACAATGGCCATTGGCTCCTGGTACAAGAAAAGCCTGAAGGACATTTCCAAAAGGCCTGGCTTTTGGCATTAACCCTTCCAGAGTCAAATCAGGTCTCTCCTGACTGCCAGTGTCATTCCTGTGAAAATGACTCTGTTCAAAGCACTTTCACACCCACTGTTTCCTGTCATGGATGGCCTAGAATGTTCCTACTCAGAGACCATGTAGACCAGGGTTGTCTGACAGAAGTACATGACAAGCCGCATATGTAATTTTAAAGTTTCCAGTAGTCATATTAAAAAATATTAAATCAATTTTAATAATTCATTTATCCCAATATTATTGGGTTTATAAAACCTAAAACATAATCATTTCAATATGTAATACGTATAATTTTTTTGTATATGTGGTGCTGGAAATTAGACCCAGGCACATAAAAAATTTTAATGAGATATTTTACATTCTTTTTCTGTGGTAAGTAGTAGAAATCTCGTGGGTGTTTTACATGGTTGTTGTTGTTGTTGTTAGGTGCCGTCGAGTCGGTATCCGACTCATAGCGACCCTCTGTACAACAGGGGAAACACTATTGTCAGTGCTTCTCTGCTGTTCATAGGGTTTTCAATGGCAGATTGATTTTTGGAAGGGGGTTGCCAGGTCCTTCTCCCAAGCCTACAGCTTCTGGTGTTCCCAGGCGGTCTCCCATCCAGGTACTAACCAGGCC